>VDFB02022809.1:0-47062 GCA_007258455.2 Sequoia sempervirens | reverse complement strand
AATTATGAGAGGGGGTAGAACTCCAATCAAAATGCAGAAAGGAGGCCTTCTCAGAGGCAAAACCGCACATGGAACACCAGGCCCAACAACGGTGGTGTCCCCACGCCATTCGATCAACCGGCAGGCAATGACAGAACATCCAGCGGTGTGTATCTGGCCGAGGCAGCTTTGTCCGGATGGTGCCGACTTCACAAAACTAGCAGACATTCTGAGCTGGACTGCCCTGAGTTCCAGACAGCTGCTGAAATCTTCCAAGTGGAGGTACAAAATGCCGTCGATAATGCCAATTGCAGGGATATTGTCCCATCGGACCCCTACGATTCCTCATGTCTGGTGGTCAATCAGGCGTCGTTTCTGCGAGGCGATCGCAATGAACCCGAGGCCGAGCCCACCCCTATTGAGGATGAGAAAGTGCAAGAGGTAAGTAACGAATCAGCTTTAGCTCAGCTTTTTGATTCGGTAGATAACGGTCTGGTGGATGAAGAAGAGCCATTTGTGGATGAGGTCCACATGTTCCATCAACGGTCGAGTCCCTATTTCCTTAGAAATAGACAAGCCGGTGGACCCTTCACAACTTCTACCCCACCGAACAACTTCGCCACCCCGCCTGATCCAAATGCTAGTAATAACCCAGGGCTCCCTCATATACCCGCCCAATATCTCAGTAAGAACCAATCCCAAAACCGACCGCGAGGTCAGCCTCAGAGCCAACCCCAAAATCCGCCTGGGCAAACCAAGATTCAAACCCCTAGTTCTCCCATAGGCCAAGCTTTTAGCTCCGAAATCGAGCAAATGGGTGAATATGTGGCGGAAGAGTTCAAGAAGGTCAAAATTAATTTGTTGGCCTTTGAATTACTCAAGGTTCCTGCTCTAAGGCATGCCTTTTTCAGGGTTCTGAATGGGATTCCCTCATCTAGCACGACACAAGAGACCCCAGCCAAGAGGGTAACCTTCGAGGAGCCCAAGGAGGAACTGGAAGCACAAGACAATACCGGAAGAAGGAACGGTGTGCCCGTAAATCAGTCGGCAAATAGATACCTTGAAAAGGAGCCAGAAAGGGCTAGTAGACAACCTCCCAAGGACCAGCAATTTAAACAAACCAAGGATACAGGCAGTGATAGGAACAAAGGCTAAATAGCTCAAATGGACACACCCGTGGGTATCCTCCAAGGGAGACCGGAAACTCCCCCGTTCCTGACTACTATTAGGGTCTTTGGCAAGAATTTGCACAACTGCCTGCTCGATTCAGGCGCATCTGCCAACGTCATGCCCTTGGCTGTATGCAAAGCTCTTGGCATTACCCCCATGCCTTCAAAGAGAAAGGTCACCCAACTGGACAAAACAGAGATTAATATCATGGGCGAAATAAACCGCATCCCCATGCAAATCGCTGTAGACCCCCGGATATAGCAAGTTGTGGACATCCAAGTGGCAGACATACCTGATGCCTATGGAATCATTCTGGGGAGAGAGTTCACCAAGGCGCTAAACAGATACACCGCCACCGACCTTTCTCACATGTGGCTGCCATGGAAGGGGCTGCCAAATCAGATTCGTATTGACCGTGAACCTCGGATGAAGTATATGATCACGGAATACAATAATCTCAGCAAGGTGTTGTTCGCTGAGACCGACTTGGGGAATTATCACCCTTTTGCTTACCAAAATGAGCTTGAGTTTCAGGAAGAACGGGCAGATGAGGTATTGCTGGTATTATGTAGTCCCTCGGCAGGTTCCGAGCAAATGCCCCTAGATGCAGAAGTGTTGGCAAAAGCTGATGACGAGCCAGATAAAGATGACAACTGGGGATTGCTCGATGGCTTCCAGGATTTAATGGGAAAGTGTGCAAAAGATCAGCTCAGCCTAGGAGCTAGAATGAATTTTCAGGATCTCTTGTTGCCAAACTGGTGCAGGGTACATAATGCTGCTCACTCTGAATTTGACTGTTGCCTGTGCCAAGCAGCAGTGGAGCATGTTAAGAAAGCCGCTGCTCCTCTGACAGAAACACCAAAGAAAACACCAGAACCACTTGCTGATCGTTGCCTCGACCCGAAAAACCTTCCTAAGATCACAAGGCCCGCTGTCCAGCCAAAAAAGAACGAAGGCTCCGTCAGACCCAAAGATAAGGAATCCTCTGAATGTTGGACGCTCCGATTCGATGGATCGAAGTCCAGACAAGGAGCCGGAGCAGGGATCGAACTCATCAGTCCAACGGGTAAGACATTTCTCGCTGCCCATCGATTGCAGTTTTATTGCACCAATAACGTAGCAGAATATGAGGCCTTGGTCCTTGGCCTTCTTATGGCCTTGAAGAAAAACGTGAGAATACTGCAAATCTTCGGGGATTCCGCACTTGTGGTTAAGTAGGTCAGGAAATTATACTCCTGTTATGACCGGAGACTCACCAACTATAGACACAGGGTGTGGGATCTCCTAGAGGGCCTAGATGCGGTCAACATACAATTGATCCCTCGTGCTCAGAATCGCACAGCTGATGCCTTAGCTCAGGCAGCTAGCACGTTACAGCCCCTCTCGTTGTCTGAGCTCAAGAAGTTCACTGTTGAGCTAACATCTACGCCATCAGTCCCAGAAAATGTTACCCACCTACAGGTCTTCAATGATGATAAGCATATCCTCCAGTTCATCACAAGTTCTGACGTCTTCGCTGCCCAAATAATTGATGAAGCTGATCCGCAGGAGGCTGAATTGGACATAGAGGGTGTTATCAATCTGAAAACCAACACGATCCCCAGAGGTATGGTTCAGCTGGAGCGTGTATTCGACCTGGATCAGATTAGGGATCAGGATCGGCAAACAAAAAGGGAGGCTATAAGCAGCCAGTACAACGCTCACAACCTAGGAACGGCCAAGGATACCAAGAACATTTTTATTGGGAAGGTATGTATGCCCGAGGAAAAGAAGGGAATCATAGATGCATTGAAAAGATATCCTGACGTGGTGGCATGTGGTTACGAAGACTTGAATACATACGACACCTCTGTCATCACGCACACCATCCCTCTGAAGACGGAAGTAAGACCGTTCCACCAGCGGTAGCGCCCTATTAATGCCTTGTTGGAACCTGTCGTTTACAAGGAGGTACAGAAATTACTTTCAGCAAGAATCATCTTTCCTGTTAGGCACTCTACGTGGGTGGCTAATTTGGTCCCGGTCAGGAAAAAGAATGGAGAGATCAGATTGTGCGTGGATTTCCGCAATCTCAATCGCGCCTCAGAAAAGGACAACTATCTGGTGCCTTCACTAGATGAAGTGCTACAAATCGTCAACGGCTCCCAGATGATGTCGTTCCTCGACGGATACTCCGGGTATAATCAAGTAATGGTACAATACGAGGATCGCCACAAGACTGCGTTCACCACTAAGTGGGGGACATTTGCATACAGAAGAATGCCGTTCGGGCTCATCAACGCCGGCGCCACTTTCCAACGCGCCATGGATATCGCTTTCAAGGACCTGATTGGAAAATGTATAATCATCTATATGGATGATTTGACCGTATTCTCCAAGAAGCGAGGTGATCACGTCTCCGACCTATGCAAAGTATTTCAGAGATGCCGGGAATTCGGGGTTTCTCTCAACCCCAAGAAGTGCATTTTTGGGGTGACCAAAGGCAGACTACTCGGGCACATCATCTCAGAGCAAGGAATTTCCATTGATCCTGAACGCATTGAGTCGTTACTCAAGATTCAGCCCCCGGGCAGCAAGAAGGAATTAAAGTCTTTCTTCGGAAAGATCAATTTTGTCCAGAAATTCATCACAGGTTTCGCGGAAATTGTCAAACCTCTCAATGCCATGCTCAAGCAGGACGCTAAAGTTGAATGGACGCCAGAGGCCAAACAGTCCTTTGAGGAGATCAAGCGGGCCATTGCTGAGGCACCGGTGTTAGTCAGTCCAGATTATCTGAAGCCGTTCTATATCTACTCATTTGCTTCGGAGCATTCTTGTGCTAGTATGTTGACCCAAAAGGATGACGAAGGAAATGAGCATCTGATCACCTTCATGAGTGCACCCCTCAAAGATGCTGAATTGCGTTACCACAACATAGAAAAGCAGGCGTACGCTCTCGTTAGGGGAGTAAAGAAATTTAGACACTACATTCTACGCAACAAGGTGTTCGCAATCGTCCCTGACCCAGCAGTCAAAACGCTTCTCATGCAAAACGAGTTGGGTGAACGGAGGGCTAAGTGGGTCACCCTGCTCTAAGAATATGATATGGAGATCCAACCAATGAAATTGGTAAGGGGGCAGGCACTCACCCGTACAATGGCCAAAACAGCAGCAGAGGCCGGACCTGAACTCACGGTACAGCAATATCAGCTTGAAGACGTCTCCCCGGGAGAATGGTACCAAGACGTCGTTTATTATCTGCTCAATCATAAGTGTCTGCCGCATCTGCAAGGAGTCCAGAAGAGGGCCCTCAGATTGAAAAGCAATGGTTATATGTTACAGGGTTCCATTCTTTATAAGAAGAATCATGAGGGAGTTTATTTAAGATGCCTCGGCAAGGAGGAAGCAGAACACGTTCTGATGGAGTTTCACAACAAGTTTGGTAAGGGCCATGGCTCGGGTTCTTCTACGGCACATCAGATATTAAGGGCAGGATACTATTGGCCAACCATCTTCAAGGATGCCCATTGCCATGTTCGTTCATGTCATACGTGCCAGACCGCTGCCACCAGAGAGAGGAATGTTGCTGCCCCACTGCAGCCCGTGCTGGAGGTAAGGCCTTTTGCACAATGGGGTCTCGACTTCATCGGTCCGGTAAGCCCTCCATCATCTACGGGACACAGGTACATTCTGACCGCTACTGATTATTGTACTAGATGGACGGAAGCAATAGTTTGTAAGCATTGTACAACTGAAGTAGTTACTGATTTCTTAGAAAGTTTCATCTTAAATCGCTTTGGTTGTCCGTATGCTTTGGTATGTGATAATGGACCTGCCTTCGCCTCATTGAAATTTGCCAGCTGGGCGTTTGACTATGGGATTGCCCTCAAATTCTCATCTAATTATTATCCTCAGGGCAATGGCCTTGCCAAGTCCACAAATAAGAATTTGATTACCGTGATAAAAAAACTGTTAGATAGGAACCCCAAGGACTGGCATACCCAGCTCCGTTTTGCCCTTTGGGCTGATCGCACCCGCCATAAGGCTGCCCTTGGTGATTCCCCGTTCCACCTTGTCTATGGTCTTGAGCCAATATTCCCCATCCACCTGAAAATTCCTACTCTTCAGTTCATCAACGACTTTTATGAAGGAGGAGATCGTAGGGAGGCTCGTTTAGCTGAACTTTTACATCTAGAGGAAGTTCGAGACCGCGCAATAGAAAATTTTGCCAAACATCAGGGCGTAGTGAAGAGATGGTTCGACTGCCGAGCCAAAATCAAGGCCTTTAGGATTGCAGACTTGGTCTTATATTGGGACAAGGCCCATGAAAAGAAAGGGGGACACAATAAATTCGACAAGCTCTGGCTTGGCCCCTTTCAGATAGCCTAGATTTTGGGAGATAATGCCTTCCGCTTAAAGAACTTAACCGGTGAAAATGTTCCTTTGCCAGTCAACGGGCAGCACCTGAAGCATTACTTCCAGGCTTGAGCTCCTTCGAGCTCTTTGCTGTAAATACCTGTGCATAGGTTAGAGTAGTTGCTTTCTTGCTTGTTTGCGTTTTGTTCGCGTCATTTTTTTTGCTTTCTCCCTCCCGGCGGTTTTGTTTCGAAAGAGGTTTCCTGCTCCTTTATGGTGGCCGTGCTTGCCTGACAAGCAGTTCACTTTGCTATCCGTTCTTTGTGTTCTGTGGCTAAACATTCACTCTAGACTATCGGTCTTTGCAGAGTTGTCCGCGAATGATTTCCCTGTCTGAATTCTGCTCAGAACTTGACCCTTTGCCCGATCTTCTTATCCACATCTCGGATCTCGCACAAATCACATAAATAATAAATTCTGAAGGGCCGTGCTATGGTTGTCACGACACCCAAGTGAGTGAAAAATCTTAAGTCTACTCCAGTGACCACTGCAGTCTCAAACCCATTGTAGGCTTCACTGCTTACCCGGTCGAGCTAAATGGTAAAAGAGAAATAAAATATCAAAGCAAAAAGAGAGAAAAGAAACTCTGAAAAAGAAAAATAAATGACCGTATGGGCGTTCGGATAACTCTACCGGGGCTATGGACGCCCGGCCGGCAGTAGAGCAATATCCATGAGATTGTAGCGACAACTCCGCCGGGGCTATGGATGCCTGACTGGCAGCGGGGCAATGTCCAGGTTACTTTTGGTGTTAGGCAACTTACGTAGCTCACTTGGTTAAAGTAATAACCCTGGTTACTATCCCTAGGAAAGGAATGAACTCACTTCACACACACTTTCGAGATGTCATGTAAGCTGACCCAATTAAGGATCTCGTTCTCTCGAATTCATCCTTGGAAGCTGTTTCTGGTCTGCGAAACCAGAGATTCTGGGTCCTGAATGAATATTTATCCCTAGAATGCTCCGGAGCGTTCTCCAGTGGAGTCGCCATTTGTTGTGCCCTCAGCACACACGCCCCGTTCAGAACGGGGACCCTCTTTTCTTTCACCTTGTCGGGTCCGTCGGGGCTGCCTCGTTTTGCGTGCCCCTCTTTTTTGACATTTTGCATGGTCGATATTACCCTAAAGTTTCATCCTAAAAATTGACCGTGGTTTCCCTGATGGTTTTTTGCTGCCCTCCGGGGCCTCGTAGGTTCCTTGGGCCTTTCGGGCTTTGGGGCGGCCCTGGGCCCCTCCGAGCCCGGGCCTCCGGGGTTCCCTTATCGGGTTTCCCTCTTTCATTCGCCGCCCCGGCGGCGTTTCCCTGGCGTCTTTCCGCCCTCCGGAGCCCGCCCAGCTAGTTGCTGTTCGGTGGTCTTCGGGGATTTCCCGGCCGGCCCCTGCTCCTTCGGGCCCCGGGCGCCGGAAGTCCTTCTCCGGACTTCCGTCCCGGGATCGCCGTCCGCGATGGCGATCCTCCGTTGGCCGCCCGTCTCTCAGGCCCCCGGGCGTCTTTCGCCTCCGCCGTGCAAACCAAAAGCTCTCGGCGGCGAACTCCCGGCGGCCGCCCGCCCTTCGGGCCCCCGGGTCTTGTTCGCCGCCGCTGTCGCAATGCAAAGCAAAATCTCACGGCGGCAAGCCCCCTGCAGCGCCCCGCCCTTCGGGCCCCGATCACCCCTTCGCTGCCGCCGTTCGAAGTCCTCGCAAAGTTTTGCGGCGGCCGTCATTTCGCGGCTTCCCGCCTGCCGGATCCCGAAACCCTCGTCGCCGTCGCCGACCGAAATTTGAATCCACCAACTTTTGGCGCGATCGTACGAGGCATTTAATGTGGGCATTAATGACCGGTGGGGTATATAAACCGTGGTCCCCAATGTCATTTTAACTTTGCAAAATTGAGCGAATTGATAGAGCTGGCGTCTGGAGCCCACTGCAATCTGCACCATCGCAATCATCAGCATCAACGTTGCTCCGTCAACCCTGCCGGTGAATCCCATCAACTCCCCGCTTAGCGACTTCGAGGTAGGCCATCCTCGTTCGCCATCCCACTGTTTTTGATCTTTTTTGTGGATTTTGCTGAATTGAGCAATGAATTAAATTGGACAAAATTAAAGAACACCTCATTGCGCTCGAAACCCATGTCCTCAAAATCGCCCAAACTTAGCGCAATGATCCCCCCTCTCGACCCGGAACTCGCCCGTTGCGCGGCTGTTCTTCACGCAGGGCGACCGGCCCCTTCGGGCCTGGTCCCCTCCTTCGCCGCTCCATTCCGCGTATAAATGCATGACGGCGGCCGCCTCCCTAGCCGGGCCCGAGTCATCAGGATTCCGTCTTCGGAATGCCTCTCGCACTCTGCCGCGCTAAACTGACCTCGGCGGCGAACCTTCATCGGCCCCCCGCCCTCTGGGTCCCCCTCCGGCCTTCACCGTCCGCCTTCGCTGTTTTCGCCCTTCGTGGAATTTCCTGTCTTCTGGTGCGCCCTCTGTGCCTCCGGACCCCGGGCGCTCCCCCGCCACTGCCTTATTCTTTTGGACCCCTGCTTTCGCATCCCCGTGACCTTTTGGGCCCGGCCGTCCGGAGTTCCGTCCCCGGAACTCCATGACGGTTCCGCCGTCACTCACGGCGGAACCAGGCCGACTTCCCGACCTTCGGGCTCCGGGGGTATTTTCGCCGCCGCCGTTCGCATCAACGCCAAATATTTGCGGCGGCCTGCACCTCGCGTCGGTCCGCCTCCCGGGTCCCGAGGCGCCCTTCGCCGCCGTCGCCTGTGGGTTGTCATTACCTCCCGACGGCCGTCCCTTTGCGTCCTCCCGTGGGCCGGAGCCCGAACCTCCCCTCGCCGTCACCGCTGGGCCACATTATAAAGTCCCTCGGCGGCGAACCTCCGTTGGCTCCCCGCCCTCCGGGCTCCGGTTCTCTCTTCGCCGCCGCCGTTCAAAACGATCAAAGATTACGCGGCGGCCATCAGCTGGCGTCCTCCCGGCCACCAGGGCCCGGTGCTCCAAATGCCGTCTTGTCTTAAATTGTTAAACCAAACCTAGAATCGGCCGTCTTTTTGTTTCCCGAGTTCCGGCATCCGGACTTCCGCCGTCAGACTTCCGTCCGATGTCCGCCGCCGCCGGCTTCCTTCGCCTGACTGCCTTCCAGCCTGGAACCTCCGAGGTCCTTTAAATCGATCCAAATCAATTCAAATTGAGAATCTAATTTCGACCCATGTCCTAAATCATGCCATTCTCCATCATGGTTCTCTCAGAACATCAAAATCTGACCAATGGGTGTCCCCGGGAGCTTTCGCTCGTGTTTTCCCTTCCTGACAGCATTCCTGCCAGGGAAGTCCGGCTCTCCGGGCCTGGATTGCTCAATTGCCCTAAAATAAAATTGATATCGTCTGAGGATTAAATTTATGATGTATTTGAATAGTTATTTGGATAATATGCTCACAATGCGGACTAACATTAACGTTATTGGTGTTTTGTTGTGCTGACCTCGCCCTTTGCTTACAGGATATATGGAATCAGCCGCAGGAACTTCAGGGGCCTCCGCCGAAAAAGACAAGGGTAAGAAATCTGGGAGAGCCGCTCGTGGAAAGGACGATAAGGACCTAATGAAGTTTCAATTTCAGGGGGAACCGCTCCAGTCAAAGGTCTCGACTGACTGGAAAGAGATCTCGGATACCAATATCGGCCAGGTGGACATAGATGAGTTCACTCAGAGGGTCAAAGTGGACCCTAAAACAAAGAATGCCCGGTTGATACACCAAAGTGGGATTGCCAAAGCTGCTGGCTTCCCTCCCTCTCTGATAGCACCTGAACTGGTAATGGCTTGCCGAGAAGCCTACCAAACAGATACCAGAACAATCGTGGACGAGGGGAATATCTTGGCCGACATGTCCCCAGCAGGAATCACAAAAACGTTCCACATTCCCACTTTCCCGCACATGCAGTCTCCACTTTGGAGCAGTGTCAGGCGGCATGGGATGCCAATCCATTGGGCTGCAAGAAGTCAATTAACATTTATTAGCGAAAGGAGAGACGGGGCAGCGCTGCAAAGGTCCCCCAAGAGCTGTTCCGCAGCGACTTTCAAGAAGATTATCACGACTTGGTGACTATGCTTAGCAGGGTCATGGGCCTCCCAGTAGCCGCCTACTTCCAGAAGTGGATGGCTTACTATATTGAGCAAATCATACGAGGAAACGAGGACGTGAAAACCAAGAGCTCGTTCGATTGGGGGAGTATTATCAGCAATTGCTTCCACGAGCAGTTCGTGAATGTCAAGAAAAGCAACAAGTTCTACATGACCTCATACCTGGTGTACTCCTTGGCAGGTCAGAGACAGTATAGTGGACTCTTCACGGCGCCGGATGGGGATCACAAACGAGGGCTCAAGCCTTTTGACCGGTACCCTCAGCTACAATACCGCTACTTCAAGAAGGAGTACTGCCGGGTCAATGATGCCTTCATAGGCCACATTATCAGATTGGTGGCCGGGGACTTCGAGAGAAGGGTATCCCATAGCGCCAGGGCACTCCTGAAGGAGTATGCCTTCTTATACATTCAATTCCCCAAGTTCACTTACATCCGTGCCCAGGGATTCACGGAACGGCCGAACAAATTGCCGAGATACCCGAACGATAGGATCATTCTCCTGGAGCTTTCCCGGCAGCTCCAACATATTCAGACGGTCTTCGGCCAAAAACACGTAGCAGGGATCCTCTATCCCATGACCTTCGGCCAGGGCCTCTATCGATTGCAAACATCTCAATGCGCAGGCAACTCAGAAAAGGAACTCAAAGAATATAACTTTGAATGGTACACGGCTCGCCCATGGATGGACCCACATGGCCATGTCAGGAAGGCGCTAGGGCCAGCATATGCCCACAAGTACCATGTTGAAGATTTCTGGGCGGATTGTAAAGATGATAAGGAGGTCCGCCAGAGACACTACATGCGAATGACAGTGCAGTTTTTAAGGAGAGTACAACTGTTTCCGGTACTGGACCAACTTGAAGAGGATGAGTCCGCCCTTGTGCACCCGAGGTACTCTGCGGTTGCCGACCTGGCAATCCCCTCCATCGACTGGGACGAACAAGAGGTTGAGGACCTGGATACCATCACCCAGCCTATCATAGCTCGCACTAGGGAGTGGGTCGACGGGCGGGTCGCTCGACTGAAGCGACAGGGGGTGGCTCTAACATATGAAGCGCTCAAGAGCGGGCCAGGCGCCACGGAGGACGTTGCCGCCTCTATATCAGCTAGTGAGACTTCCAAGTCTTCCCCCGTCACCAGGTCCCAGAAGAGAAAAGAAGCAGAAACAACACAGTCTGTAGACCCCACAGAGCAAGCAATGAAGGACACGGGAGGCTCATCTCCCAAGAAGCTCAAGAGAACAGTGATCACAAGGGAGGCGCAACCCCCTTTGCTCCTTCCTCCCCCAACTGGTGCGCTGCCCGCTTCTCAAACTATGGTCGCATCATCTCCGCCGGCAGTGGACATCTCTATCCATCTCGCCCCTTCGCCCCCAGCCGGGTCAATTGTCAATATTGACTCCTCCTCTAGCATGACCACTTCCCCTTCCTCTGCTGCTGCCATGTCACCCATTACCTCCCTGCCTCTGGCAACAATACCATCGCCGGTTCCCCTTTCCACTATGCCCGAGGCTATTACACGACACCTGCAGAGTCTTCCCCCTGAGCTCTCGCAACTCGTAATGGACCCCGCACTCCAACGGCCCTCGCCCAAGCCCTAGCAACAGCTCAGCCTTCGTAACCGCCGACAGGTCCGCCGGCCATGGAGGCCACAATGCAGATTTCCAAGGAGTTGGAGGAGCTGGAACAAGAGGCCGAAACTGTGAGAAAGAGAAGTTATTATGAAACAGCAGAATATACCGCGAGAACCATCGACAAGGTGGCCCTACGAGGGAAGAAGAAGCGAGAGAGCTCTTCAAGAGGCTGGCGAGGATGGAGAAGGATAAAATCAAAGTCTCACAAGAGAGAATGTCAGATCTTCGATGAAAGCGAAAAGTGCTCAGTATGGAGAGAAATATTGGGGAAGCGAAGCAATCCTTAATAATAAAGACAGCAAAGCGGCGAAAGGTACGAGGCAGAGACCACGTTAGAGAGCGAACGAAATTTAGCGAGGAAAAGGGGAAAGAAAGGCGGCGAACAGATCCCTTTGACCCGCAGAGCGCGGATTAAAGCGCCGTGTTTATCAAAGGGCTCGGCGGAGGAGGAAGATGCTACCAAGGAAAAGGAAGAGCTTCAAAAGGAGGAAGAGGCAGAGATCTTACAGTTAACAGAGAAGGGTGAAGGCAGCCATGAGGCACCCAAAGACAAATCTATCATGCCCGACTGGCTAGAAAAGTAGCTCGAAAAGACTACTCCTGTTCTGAGCGACCCGAGGTTGAGATTGGAAGCCATCTTGGCTCGATCCCTGACCGTAACAAAGAAGGAGAAGAAGCCTAAGGTCCGTTCCAGGATAACCATGGACGCTTCTGGCTCCCGGGTTGCACAAGTAGCAATGCCAACTGTTGGCCAGGCCGGGGTAAGCTACAATATCTCCACAATTGACCTAGGGACAGCAACTAGGGAGCAGAAGGTCGGACATCTGGAGGAGTCCGTGGCCACGGTAGTGCATCTGATTAAACAGGACAAGGTCACCAAAGACGAGCTAAAGGCGCAGGTTGTGCCCTAACCGACTACATCCAACAATGGTCTTCAATAGATGACCTCCCGACTACCTCGACGGCTGCGCCACAACTACTCTTCAAGGAACAGATAGATAAGCTGGAGAGGAGGAAAAACTTGGAGAAGACCACGGAGGATTGGTTCCAGCAAGTTACGAACGTCGGAAACGTAGGAATCAGCTTGGCTGTGCAGATAGCCAACAAGTTCCTGGACCTAGTTCAATCCTTGGAAAGCACGAAGAAACTCTGCACCGGCTTCCCTGCGATCTACGACTCCGCCTTCCCAAGGGTTGAGGCCATCCTTCAAATGCCAGAAAGCACGTGGGAAGAAAAGCTAGAACTGAAGAAGGAGGATCACTGGTTGGTGGACGTGTGGCGCAGAGACCTCATCAACCGGAAGGAGAGGATGGAACAAATCCAGAGCAGGGTGGATCCGGATATTGCATGGATCAAGGAAATCCGAGCTGAATGCGCTGAGTACCTTAAGCTGATAACAGGCCATGATATGCCCACGGTGCAATTGGATGCAGAAAAGGTCAGGTTGTACTTTGAGGAAAAGATAAAGGACGGGGCAGCCAGAGATATCACAACGGACTTCCTGAGTTTCGCTGCCCGTGCCTTCGATAGATCAGAGCTATTCAGAGATCAGGGCTCAAAGTATGATGAGGACTGGAAGCGGCTGGAAGACAATGCCAAAGAATGGAGCTACCAAGCGTTGAGATGCGAAATCCTCGAGGTAGACAAGCTCCAGGCCATAATCCTCAAGCATATCGAACACACACCCTCCGAGGAGCAACTAGACAGCCCAGCCAAGGAGAAGAACCTCCCATAAGAGTAGCTACAGCCAAAGAAACAGCAATTATCTACAAGACAAAAAGCAAATAGTGTCATCCGCTAGATGACGAAATAGGGAAAGGACAAAGAATGTTTTTAAATTGTAAATCTATTTGGGGGTAGGTGAAACCCTATTTTGTAATGAATCGTGGCCACACAATGGAAATGAATCTTGGCCATTCATTTGGTTTTTTGAAAACTATAAATAGAGCACTCCCCTCATTTGCAAAGGAGAGAGTTGAGTTGTTGTAAAGACATGCTGCTGAAATTTATGAGAAATAGCATTGACTTGGTGCATTTCCTTGTTTTCTCTCATGTCAATTGATTCACTTCTCCAATATTAGATGTTAGCTTAGATCTCTTTGCTGTTTAGTTAGCTGTTCATGTTATTTGGATAATCTTAGGAATGCTGTTGGCTGTTCATGAAAATTCCTGCTTTGTTGATGATCCCTTAGTCCATACTTTTTGCTGTTTGCTGAAGGTAGATAGCTTTGCAAAGTTAGCCTGGACTTGATTAAAGCTACCCAAACACTTATCTTTAGTTCATGCATGTATGTGGTGGATGAAGGATAAAAATCTGCAGCCCTTAGAAGATAGCACAATTTCCATGATACTGTGAAATCCTTGGTTAAGTGGGATATTGTTTTGAAGGAATTGTCCATTGCAGGAACTCCATTATCACTGTTCGCAGCAAGCTTTAGGCTTAGGAACTTTTCTTCCCCTTCGCTCTTTTTTCACTTTCTTTAGAAACTGAACAATACCAAGGTTCATTGCATCTTATAAAGCCAAATCTAACAACCAGATGGAGTTTGAGACTGCTGTTTGAACCTACAGCCAACGCATAACTGCTTTCATGCTAAAAACTCCTTTTCGAAGATCCAACTTCATGCTTTGTGCTCACACTTTGTATTTCTGTAAGGCCGCCTTGTGATTCCAGCAAATCACATCAAATTACTGAGGTATCTTAGCACTGTCATGACCTGACACCCGAGAGACCTTGGGATAGTGTTCTGCAACTCGATTGTGGGAGATTGTCTTTCAAGAGAGGTAGTGCACCTGTGCACTGCCTATGTTGTGAAGTGCATAAAAACACCATCAACAGTGTGTAGTGGCAACAATGGTCAATGCAAGCTAAGATAAAGTATATAAGGTAAACTATTTTAGTAGATTCTAACCACAACCTAAAACATTTGAATTTTTTTGTAAATGCTATCTGAGGAGGATAACAATCTGTACTCTCAAATAGCAATCTATACATGTAAACTATAAAATAAATGCAAGACAATAAGGCCTACTCTCCACGCTACCATAGTGGGTCATGGAGTGTCATGACATGAGCAAAGATACCGAAAGTGTTTGCAAATTTTGGTAAGGCATTGTTGGGTGTTCTTCTCTAAATTTAGGTGGAAAAACAATATGTAGTACATAACATTGACTATTTTACTACATTTCAACCATGGACACAAAACAAAAGGTGTCAAGGAAACAATGTTTCCAAACAACAAGTCCCTCTATATGCATCCAATCAATGATGTTGCATTGTATTTGTTTGCATTGTTCTCAAGCATAGCTTTTAGGTTTTTGTTTTTTAAAGGCTCACAAAAGGAGTTGTTCATTCTGTTGTGATAGAGATACCTTCCACCATAGATGGAACTGATGGAAAATCTATACACTTGCTCAGGGGTTCCGTCAGAGCCGATGGAGCTTCATGACCCAATATGGGAGGGTGGAGAGCATGCCTTCTCTTCTTTTGCATTTTAAATTTTCTATTCACTGTTGATTAGTTCTTGAATTCTCTCAAACAAAATTATTGTAACCATCAGATGTCTGGTATGTGTGAATAGAAGGATTGCTTCGACCATTGATGAATGTGATGGACAATCTATATTCTTGCTCGAGGGTTTGGTGAGAGCCCATGGGGCTTCATGACCCAATATGGTAGGGTGGAGAGTAGGGATTGTTTTCTTCTTTTGCAGTCCACATGTATATCTATTTCTACATAGAAATGTTCACTGGTAAGATTGTATTCCCAATATGGGAGGATAGAGAGTAGATCTTCTTTTCTTTTGCTTTGGTGCTTGCAAGCATGTTTTATGTTCATTGCAATATTTCTACATGTACATGTGTATGTATATATGCATGTGCAATAGAAAGCATTGAGTTTTTATGGATGGTCATTGGAACAAATAAAGGTATAATACACAATCATGGAAGCAAGTGCGTTACACTCCTCCTTAAAGTGTTGATTGCACTTCCCATTGGTTTTACTCTCCATTGAAAATATTTCATATCTATAGGTACATTTGCAAATGCATTTACATATACACATGTTTGGGTTCTTGTTAATGGATAACTATTGGAAAAAGTATTTTTGAATGTATAGGTTTGTAATTTCCAATTTTTTTTACTCATCTACAATAATCAATATTCTACAACTAACAGATTTCTAGATATGCATCCGATTTATATTGTTGGCTGTGATGTCTTAGTAAAATTTGTCTAGTGGATAGTGAGTATTTCTTCAGTCTATTTCATTTTGCATTGCCTGGCTATTGATTAATTGCATTGTTGCTTGGCTTCATTCTACTATATGTATATATATATATATAAATATTTATATGTGCATATTCATGTTCAACGAAAAAACTCAACTTATTTTCAATGGAGTTTTTCATGAAGGAAGGGATGATGCAAAACAATAGGCAACAGTAGCACTACAATCTTGCTTGAATAGTGCATCATACCTTCCATTCATGACAGTTTGCATTGAACATAGATTGGATATGCATATATACATTTGTAGACACGTTACCATATATGTTTACCTTGGTTATTGTCAATAAGTGACATAGTAAAAAATTTTTGTTTGCATGTGGATTTTTAATTTTTTAAATTCCCCCTCCCTTCCACAATGGTTTTGCATCTGCAATTAGTAAATTTGCATATGTTCATCTAATGCATAATATCAATACTCATGCCTTGGTTATTATTCCTTCTAGGATTTAAAAGTGACTGTTAGAATAAAAGGTGGTGTATTTCCAATAATAAGCAACATTCATTCTATATTTGATGGCATGACACAAATTTATGGAGATACTTGACCTAATAGCATTGAAGAGACTTCTTTTTCAAAATAGTATTTAAGTATTAAACTATGTATCATATTATACTTAAAAAATTACTAGTATATGCAACATGGTTTAACACTAAAAATGTTGTCCTGAAAAGAAGTCTCCTCAATGCATGGTGGTGCTAGTAATTCCTATACCTATGAAAATTTACTAATGCAATCGATGTAATCCCTTTTTAGTTAGCCACTAGCCCAATCAGATTGAGTCCTTGCATTCTTGTTTTTTAATTTCTAGTTTGTAAGCACTTTTAAATACAATGAATATGAATACATAGAATTATGTATACACGTTCATTTTTTTGCACCTTTTGCTACTTTCTTGCATATTCAAATAGGTTGACCACTGGGTGATCCCACAAAGCTGGTTTATAATTTCTGGGAGGATCAATTTTTTGCTGAAATCACATATTTTTAGAAAATATAATGATTTAAGCCTTAAAAATTTCCATTTAAAGTATTCCAATTGAAGAGGGTTTGATAAAACTACCTTAAATCAAACCCCCTTGGATAGAACCCCGCTAGTTTTAAACCATACCTATAATGGAGTCTCCTTTACACCTATCAAAATGCTGATAAAAACCCACTTTTGATTTACCTTTTGGGGGATCAAATGAATTCATTTAAAATTTATTTTTTGTAAGTATGTAGTCCTTATTATAAGCTTCCCAAAAAGTATAATTTTAAATAAATTTTATATTATTTTATTTATTTTTTACTTCATTGAATGTAGGTTTTTCACCAAAAATCAAGCTCTTTGTTCTTCACATGTGGAAAAATAGCAGATTATCAAAAAAAAAAAAATATGAGTGCACCAGATATTGAAGTCTTTGATCCAACAAAGAAAAAATTGAATTTTGATACATACAAAAAAAGTTACGCGTTATACGGTAGCGCTATGTTTGAATTATAATTAGTTTGAATTTAAAACTTGATGAAAGAAAAAATATTCAATAAAAACTATCTAACCAAGTTGAAGCACTAGATATCAGAGTTAAAATCTAAATTGAAAGAATTAGAATTTTATCCTTCATGGAAAAAAAGTTATCGTTATACGGTTAAGCGTCACTTTTTAAAATGTTGTTTTCTGAAAAAAATAGTTTTGAGGGAGATGGAAAAAGAAGTGCAATATGATTCCAAAATTTTGAAAAAATATATTTAGAATCTATAGAAAAAATTTCATGAAACTCTAGTTTGCATCTTCTTCAAATTCCTCATGGTTTAGCCGCTGTAGGTGCCCTAAAGTGAAGATTTAGTTACAAAAAATTATTTCAGTGTCTAGTTTGGCCAAAAATTGTAAACCACTATTGTGGGATCACCCTGCTATAGTTTTTCCATTGCCCTGTAACCTGATTTTTGCAACCATTTTATTGTGTTGCATGTTGTTGTTGTAGGAATTGCAATGTCCTTTAGGTTTCAACGCCACATCAAGTGTAGAATGTAGAAAGGAAAAAAATCACGAGAGAAACTAGGTTTATTATGCACACCACAAAGACCACATTTGTGCAGAACGGTGAGAGAAGTACTTCCAAAAGTGAAGTGCCATGAACCTAGTTGGCTTGGCAACCCATGTTGAACAAGGGACACCACCATTCCAGGAAAGCTCACTAGTAGCATTTGTAGACTATTGCTCCCCCTCAACTTCCTCTCACTTGCTAGTGAGCCACACCCATCCTTGTGAGTCTGGCCCCACAATACTGGTTGTACACCGCTAGAACTGCTTCCTGGGCATTCCTTCCCAACCAAATCCTCGGCAACCCCATGCTTAGGCAACATGTTTGGTGAACCCTTCTGCATAGCAATGCAATCCTTCCACTAGAGCATTGATGCTTTATCTAACTTGAAAACTTGTTCTACTTGCAATGAGAGTTATGCTAGCGTGATAGTTTGGCCATCCAGTTCTAGCATTTTTTGCTTGCGTTGTGCTTCTAAAAAGGGTGTGCATAGATATAGCCTAGCAAATAAAATGGATCCAGGGCCACAACCAGTTGTCCTTGCAAAGCTTACTCAAGTTGAAGAAATGCTTATAGTTAGAGTTGCTCCCATTTTGCAAGTAACCCATGCTAGAGGAGGCCAATACAAATATAGTGGGTACACTACAAGCTTCCCACAAGACATTACTTGCATTACAACTTTGTTTCCACACCGACTACATGATCTTGAAGTTGTCATTGTGCAAAGAATTGGCATGCAAGGGACAAACTATGATTGCTATGTTGACAAACATAATGCCATGGCTGCATTAATTTATAAAATTGAGAATGACTCATACCATAGTGATGTTGCAATAGATTGTGATGCTTTAAATTTGTTGCCTCCTAGAAGTACTGACATCTTTGATCTCTTGCACATAATGGAAGAACCGACACATGGCCCAAATGAACCAATGGTAGCTGTAGAAAGTGTTGTTGATGAGGAGGCTAACCTTCAAGACTTCTCATCATTTATTCCATTGATGCCTAGACCTCCTCGAGAATTGTAGGAAATTAGAGATTCCTTACAAATTAAAGACACTAGTCAAAATACCTTGCCTTGGCTTGAAATAGATTCTATCCCTATCAATGAATATAATACAGAAGGGTTATTAAGTATGGCTTTTCCAACGTTGTTCCCAACTGGCATGGCAATGTCACCACAATTGAGAACAATACAAGTTCACTTACATGAATATGCCTTGCACTTTATGAGATATTGTGATAATAGATTTGGGGGGCATGTCAGATTTAGATATTACATTTATAATTTAATAATGAGACATTGAAGCTAGCAATCGACATCCGTATTTATGAAAACAAACTTGGAGGAAAGAATCCCAATGTCGGTTCTAGCTCTGTGACAATTGCTTCGAAATGCACCAGATACACAAATAGCAAACCAACTTGTTCTCTTTGGTGCATCCTTATGAGGGACTCGCTCATATTGGGCCAAGAGCTGACAAGAACTGTCAAGAATGATCCACCAGCTTGGTACACCGACCCTTTTCTTCACTTTGAGCTCTACAAATACAAAATGGTCTGATCTGCATAAGGCGATTGAACCCATAATGCAATTTGATTCACCATACTCCTAAGAAGACTTCACAAAGAACATTGTCCAAAACCCGCACATAACAACCTTGTACATGCACCTACGATTCACTATTTTTCATGAAGAGGTTATTGAGAGACTTTTCCACACAAAGGACTATTGGTATAGGTTTGAGTGGCAACATCGTGGGTCAACACATGTGCATGGGTTCTTGTGGCTCCTAGATGCCCCAAATATGGACATGCATAATTGGTCCAATCCTCATGAGCTTGAGCAAGAAAAAAATTCTTTGATTTCTATGTTTTAGTATGGAACCCTCGTGCCCCAAAGCAGGTAATATCAAGGATCCACCAGTCAACCTTGGACGACCCATGCTTGCTTAATACTACACAAATTTCTTCAATGGATCCAATGGTGGAATATGAACATTTGTTAAACATGGTACAAAGGCATACCAAGTGCACTCAATACATTTGCTTGAGGAAAAAAGGCCAACAATTGCAATGTTGCTACAAAGCTCCATGGAATACACAACCATCTTTGACATTGAAAATTGACAGTGAATTAAAAAAATTGTACAAAACAACAAGAAATGATGATCATGTTAATATCCACAATCCTGAGATGCTTGTAATTTGGCGAGAAAATGTTGATTGCCAAAAAATATTGTCTAGATAAATTGTCCTAAACTACATTTCCAAACATGCATCAAAGTCTGAGAGAAAATCTGAAAGCTACATTGATATCTTAGAAAGGCTTGCAAACACAAATTCATTTGGGAATAAAGAATTGCTTGCATAGCAAAAGTTCATGATGAATTTGGTTGTTGATCATGACATTGGTACAAAAGAAACATGCCATATGCTGCAAAAGTTGCCCCTTGTCATCTCAAGTCGACATTTCTTGTCTTTGAATGTTAGTAGGTAGATATTCCATCGGTTGAAAATGGTTGACAATGGTGATGACCTTGCCAATTCTTATATTCATTCCTCCATGCACAAACCACCTGAAATGGAGGAAATACCCCTTATTCATTCTGCACAACTCTATACATATCGCAAAAACTGCAAAGGCTTGGCCTAGCATGCTTGCTCCCAACCTGCTATTATCATTGTTTACCCACTTTTCAAGACCACCCCCTGAACAAAGTGATGCATATGAAACATTTTTTTGGTTATAATTATTTCTTTATAAACCTTTTCAGAATGTGGCTCAGGCTGACATAGGGCTTACAAGAGAAAGCATTATTGGAGGCTACTCCATGCTATTGGCTATGTTGCTTGGCATGTAAATAGACTTACTGACCAGCCTGCAGTTGATGAGGGTAGCGATAGTGATACTAATAGTGGACAGTCTCTGCCACATACAAAAAAATATGAATGAGAGTTGCTCTCTCAACTTGGTGTGACAAACAATGTTTTCTTTGACTGGCTACAACTCTTGGGTCAATAGGACTTTGACCTGCACTATAGGTGGGACAACCACAATGTTCCAGTGAATCTTCATAGTATTGCTAAAGAATTTGTTGCAACAACTAAATTATATACACCGGAAGAGATGCTCCCCTCCTTTGCAATGCCATCCCTTTCTCATCAACTATCTCCCAGACAAGAGCTTGCTTTGAGAATCATTCAACAACATCACCTTGGCCCACCGTCATCACCTCGACTTCATATGATCATTCAAGGAACTGCTGGAATAGGTAATTCATTCTTGATTGAAAAGATACAAAGAGCACTAAATCAATCATCCAACCAAAAAAGAACCCTATGCTTATTTTAGCACCAACGGGAGTTGCTGCTTATAATGTCCATGCCTCCACAGTGCATTCTACTCTCTGTATACCAATAAAAGATATGAATCCATTGAAAGGACAAGAATTGACCATATTTCAAGAAGACTTCAAAAATATTAAGTACATACTAATTGATGAAATGAGTTTCTTGGGTCCCAAGTTGCTACTAAAAATAGATAGCCGATTGTAGCAAGCATTCCCTTCCAGGCATTTGCAGCCATTTGGTGGTGTGTCTATTATTCTTTTTGGAGACTTGGCACAACTTCCCCTTGTTATGGATAGGCCTATCTATAGTTCTCGGTCCATAGAACTGGCACTTTGGCACACTTTCAATATTTTTGTTACGCTTGACACTATCTTCCTCCAACATGGGCAATCTAAATCACAACAACAGTTTTGTATGCTCCTTATGAATATTAGAAACTGCCAAGCAACCCTACCTAATTGGAAACTTATGAATCAAACAAAATCCATGCTTGCATCTAAGAAAAACCAATACTTTGATCAAACTATCCACTTATTCCCAACTAATAGCTTGGTTACTTTGCACAAGAGGAAAATGCTACAACAATTAAATGTTCCAATTGCAATTAGTGATATTGAATGTTCCCCACAAAATACACTTGATTATGTCGATGATGAACAACTTCAACTTGAACTGTTGCTTGCAATTGGCCAACAGGTAATGTTGACAACAAATTTTGGGTGGCAGTTGGCTTGGTGAATGGATCCTTGGGTTTGGTGAAGGCTATTGTATATGCCATTGGTGCTAAACTGCCTCAATTTTCTGAATATGTTGTTGTTGACTTCTATAACTACATTGGACCAACATGGGATCACGAGAATCCAAGATTCATCCTCATTATCCCAATCACACAAGGCAGCCGGAGACAACTGGCTCGCACTCACAAAAGGATATGAATATCACAGTGAAACTTTCCTGGGAATTGGACATTCCGACAGGTGACTAATATCTTTCTGCGGACGTTCATTTACTTGTCAAACCAGGGGACGTAGACTTTAAATGGCGCAGCAAAATATATGCACTAGGAATTTGTTTTAGTCAAATCTTAGCAAAAATACATACTGGAAAGAAATTCTATCTAAGCTACAGAATGGTAATGCAGAATTCTTTAACTCAACTATGCTTGATTAAAACAAAAACTGTACGACTAGCACAAACCATGAAGCTGGCCTTATGCTTAGGCAGTCAGGATGGACTCTCTATGCTGCAGGAGAGCAGTGTAAGACTGAAGTTTGTATAAAAACTTCAAAGATATGAAACTAACTGGATATCAGCAGAAAAGAACATCTAACTAATTAACTATAGATACTTACTAAGTGGGCCCCCTTAGCAAGCATCTACTGATTACACAGATGCTGAACTCAGAACTTCATCGATCTTTATTCATGAAGACATAATGAAATACATTGTCTTGTTGGTGTGAAAACTAACAACAAACTCTGCTTCTGGTCAAACAGATTCTGTCTTTCATTATCATACTGATTCTTACATGATCTCTGCTACTCTGTTTCTATCTTACCTAAAAATCATCTATTACTCATTCTATTTTTCTTCTATCACTCTCTCACGCAGGAGGAGTATCTTATTTTTAAATTAGAAGAACAACTAACTAACCAACTTCATCAAAGAAAGACGTGGAAGTAAAGTATATCCCTGAATCAAGGAACAAACTTCATAAATGAATTTATGTGTTCAACCCGATTCAGAGAGAATCTAGCGCTCCACTCTCTCCAGATTGACTTTTCATTAAAAATATTTCCAAATCGGTTTCGGTCAAAGAGTCTTTGGCGGAGCTTCCTCAAAGTCGTGCAAGAAATGGGCTTTACTGCAAGGCCGAGATGCTGTGCTTGACTCGATCATTCTTCAACAACCTGCGAACAAAAGGTAATAGAGCGCACAAGAAGAAGAGGCATATAGATTTTGTAGATATTCATTAATCCTTACATTTCAATCTACTTCACCATTTAAAAGCTGTGCTCTGATATACCGACCATTTTTTAGAGTCGCGGGGCAATAAATACTAATCAAGTCAACACAATAGAGGCTGCGGGGAATATAAAAGTGTCTTTATAGGATATCCTAAAAGGTTTCATCAAAGTTTAGCGACCATGAAATAGCAAAAATGAAATCATTTAAAAGTTTATCATATCATCAAATTATGAAAAGGTATTTTAGGCTCATCGCGCCCCTACTTGGCCATCTTTGGTCCTCCAGCATTAAATTTCCTGGTGATTTCTCTGAAGTCAGTAGTGGCTGTATGACTCTGGAATGGATGTCCAAACCTGTAATAGAATCCTCTGAAATCCCAGCACCTTTCATATCTGCGTTCTTCTAATTCACTATTAAGATTTGTAGCCTGATCAGAATACAGGGGCCACATTAGCACAGGGGGTCTGAATGTCAGTGGCAGCCATAATTCAAATCTTGTTTGGAGTCCCAATTGAATATATCTGCTGGTTCGTTTGAGTGCAGCTGTAAAGTTGAGGGGACCATGTGGTTCTGACTTTCTTAACCCAACAGTCAATTTTTCCCATCTTTTCTCAGTTCTGGTATATGCTAATCTCCAAAATGAATATTGCTGTGCCTGGAATTCATCATATACTTGCTTTCTGATGTCAAATATTTTTGCTCTGGCTGAAACATTATTAATACCATATGTCAATGCAAACCAATCTTTCAGCATTGCATGTGGGTTTGAAGTTTGAGAGCGTAATGGGACAGGCTCTGTTTTCTCAATTTCCTCATACGTTTCCCACTGTCTGCCATAATTCACCTCATTTTCTGCCCATGACATGAATGCTCTCAAATGAATATCACCAATGTATGGAAGAGGATTCCATTCTATTTCAAGTGGTATTAAAAAAGCCATGCAAATAGAATTCACACAGAGAATTCCTTAACCAGTTAGGGGCTGCTTGATATGCTTCATAAAATTCTTTGGCAGAATGAATTATGGGGTCTTGGTTTCTGGAAATTCTCATCAATTGAAACCATAAAAACTGTTCTTTGAGGCACAAAGCATAAACTTTGGGTGGCGGTCTGCATTCCATAATTTGACCGGTTACCTTTAGCATTTCATCCATTTTTGCTTTCAATTCAGCAATTTCCTGTTTCTGATTTTCAATTTTCTTTTTCAATTTCTTCTTTTCTATTTGCCACAGACTTTGTTGCATATCAGTCTGGGCAATGTGTCGAAAAGTCACAGTTTGCAGTGTAACTGTTTCCCAATTATTTTTAACAAATTCTAGAAATTCAATTAAAAAGGTCCTCCTATACACAACAATGGCTTTACACATTGCAGGATGAAATATAACTTCATTAGGCACATTTAGTTGTTCAGCCTGTTCTTGTTCTTGCTGCAGGATAAATTCTTCTTGTTGCTGCGGTGAAGAAGTCTGAGCTTCCTCCGAGAATTGCATAGCAGCATTAACCAGATCATCAAGACTTGGCAACTCATGCCCATTATGCCCTGCTTCTTTTGTCTCTACTTGTTCCTCTTCAGGAACGACCGAACTCTGAGCAGCATTCTCAGATTCAACAGATCCTTCTGAAATTACAATCACCTCAGGTTGCAGTGAAACAGGGGAGGCCCTAAATTGTTTCCTTGTGAAAGCCCTTCTTGGTATTGATGTGGCTGCAGAGGGTGTTCCAGTAGCTTTTCTTTTTCTTGTTTGTTCAGGGGGCTCTGCCCTACCAGAGGATGATGGTGAACTGGTAATATCAACAGCTGTTGCTGTAGGAGAATCTGCTGCAGGGGAAGGTGCTACAGGAGAGGAGCATTGCCTTTTCTGAGAACGAGGGTCAGATTCTGGGGACCCTTCTGCCTTTGATTTTCCTTTCTCCCTCCTAGCGGCAGACCTAGTTTGTACCCTAGCAGAGGATTCAGCTGTGACAGCTACAGGATCGGGTGCTATAGGAGTAGATGACCCTTGCCCTGTTCCACTAGTAGATGCAATTTCTTTCTTCTTTCTTTGAGGCCGTGGGGTAATTACCCTAGGGGGTTGTGGAGGTTGTAAACTCTTTTGGGCAACAAATTGTTGCTAGAGAGGTGAAACGTCTCTCAAAGAGCGCTCAATAAGCAATTTAATAAGGCCATGATGAGTGACAGAGTTATCTTTCCCCTGTTGAGTTCCATGGGCACTTTGCTCTAAAAACTTTAACAAGAAATTCAGAACATTCACAGCCAACCCATGCCTTATATGGCTTAATAATTTAAAATGATGTGAATGCAGATAAGAAAAATGGCCTTCACAGGTTAAATACCTCATTATATAAGTGGCATATTCTGAATATGGAAGAGGTAGTGACACTCGCTTGCATCCTTGCTTGGAGATGTCCAGCGGTCCATCAGCAGGCATCGAAAATTCAGCCCTTGCAGCTGCAGCATCTGAAGAAAAGTTTTCTCCAACGGCTGGGATCCCGGTTACCTCAGCAATTCTGTCTTCAGTTGCAACAACTGTTAGACCCCATATAGTGGCTTCCCCTTCAGAAAGTGTTCTCAAAAATTCTGTCGCACCCTCCTCATCAAAATCATTTAAACTCAGAAAATAATTTAACCATCTACAGAAGCTAAATGCTTGGGCTGTCTGCGGGTTTTGCAACAACAATTCATGAGCTACTGACCACCCATGTCTGCAGTTTTTCTAGCTGACTCAATTTCTTGCTGAAGATTCAAATTCTTTATTTCTTTTTCTGCTCTGGTTTTTCTCCATCAGGCCGCCACATTTCTTTCTTTTTTCCAAAAATGAACTTTCTTAAACAAGCAGTCTTAATCGTAGTTTGCAAGAAAAAGATGCATTAAAGAAGGTCATGCAATCACGTTTGGAAAGTACCAGAAATATATTAAAGAAAGATTATTTTGCAGTTATGGCAGCGGCGAAAAGACACGCTTCAAACGATGAATTACCCCGCCCCCTACTTAAAAGATGACATGTGTCCTCACATGTAGTAAAAAATAGGTAGAGATTCAGGTGATAATGACCGGTACATGCATAGCAGTAATTGAATGGAATGAAATAAATCAAATCAAATATGCGATATGAAAAGATATGGCGTACCTTTAGTAATTGCACGTACGTGTGAAGAAAGATGACGGCACTGCATGAATTGACAAGTTGGAAAGATATCTGAATTAAGGTTGATGCAGACGGATGAAGTCGACGGGTGACGTGGGCGGATGAAATGTACGAATGAAATGGATGGATGGAATGGATGGATGGAAGATAAAGAAATGAGGTGGGGGCGATAAATTTAAATGGAGAAAAGGGGCTTTCTTAAAAAGAAAACCTTTATTATGGGCATGCTTTTTGAAAATTAGAGGAACGCTGCAGGAGAAAGGCCAGAGCCTTCGGCTGCAGGAAGAGTAGCGGGAGGAACCTGAATGAACTGCTTCATGAAGTCTTCCTTGGAAATTGGCTTATGGTACAGTCGGAGTCGGTGGCCATTGACGAGCAATTTGAAACGGACTGGATCAATTGTGACCAGCTGCACAGCTCTGTTGTCAAACACATTTTCAACCTCATAGGGGCCAAGCCAGCGTGTTGTGAGTTTACCCTGGTTTTCTTGGTACCTGGAATCATATAACAAAGCCCAATCTCCAGCAGAAAATTTTCTGGTTTTGATGTGCTGATCATGCCATCTCTTTCTCTGCTGTTGGATTACTTCTGTATGCTGTAGGGCGGCTTTTCTCATTTCGTCCAAAGCATTTAGCTGCAGGAGATGGTCCTTCTGTGCTTCGGATAAGTCCATGTTGAGTTCAAGAGTTGTCCTCAAAGTTTTATGTTCAAATTCAATGGGTAACATAGCTGTTTTCCCATAGAGCAGCTCAAAAGGTGTAAACCCAGTTGTTGTTTTCCATGTAGTTCTGTAAGCCCAAACTGCTTCAGGAAGTTTATTACTTCAGTCTTTCTTATGAATCTGCACTGTCTTTGTGAGGATTGCTTCAATTTCTCTGTTTGTTACCTCCGCCTGACCATTGGCTTGAGGATGATAGGGGCTGGACTTCCTGTGTTTGATCTTATAATCATTCATAAGTGCAGTGATCAGATTTGACATAAACTGAGCTCCTTGATCAATTACAAGCTCTCTGGGAACTCCAAATCTGGTGAAAATTTGTTCATACAAAAATTCAGCAACTTTTTTATCTCGGGCATTAGTCATAGCTTTTACCTCGACCCATTTTGTGACATAATCCGTGCAAACTAGAA
This sequence comes from Sequoia sempervirens, assembly GCA_007258455.2. NCBI lineage: Eukaryota > Viridiplantae > Streptophyta > Pinopsida > Cupressales > Cupressaceae > Sequoia > Sequoia sempervirens. The sequence goes on along the minus strand of VDFB02022809.1, from coordinate 19,849 downwards.
TATATACTTTCCATTTGATGGTGGATCAATTGGTCCCACAAAATCCATCCCCCATTTATCAAAAGGGGTGACTATTACATGCGGATATAGTGGCATTTCATCTGACTTAGTTGGTCTTCCCATACGCTGGCATCTGTCACACTTCCTTGTATAGGCCACAACATCCTTATGTAATGTTGGCCAGTAATACCCTGTTGTAAGAATCATTGTCGCTCTTTTGGCCGCACTTCCATAGTTCATCATGTAAGGTGCATGCAAGATATCATGTCCCACTTTCTACACATCTTTCACACATTACTGACTGTAATAGTATAAAATGTATAATCGTGGCAATCCAGGTAAAGTTGAAACTTTTCTCTGTCAACAACTTCTTTTCTTTTGGGAAAAAATGAGCTGGTATTCTGTTTGCTGCCAGATAATTAGCAATATCTACATACCAGGGTGTATATGCAACAATGGAAAACAAGTGTTCATCTGAAAATCTATCATCAATGACCTCTTGTTCCTCAGATGCAGCTGATTGAAGTCTTGATAAAAAGTCAGCTACGACATTAGCTCTTCCTGGTTTGTCAATGATTGTGATATCAAATTCTTGTAAGAACAAGAGCCATCGTGCCAATCTACCAGAAATGGCAGGTTTGTTCATCAGGTACTTGATTGCTGCATGGTCAGTGTGGACAAATATCTGATAACCTGTGACATAATGCCTGAATTTATTCAAAGCATATACTACTACAAGCAATTCCTTTTCTGTAATAGTATAGTTGAGCTCAGACCTTGAAGGTTTCTATATGATAAAGTAGATAGTAGTTTCAATTAATTTTTTGACTTAAAATCGCCTTATACCAAATCAGACAGATCAAGATGTGAAGTGTGAAAAGGCAGGTTCCATTTTGGACCTTGAAGAACAGGGGCTTTGGTAAGTAAGTCCTTTAGCTGCAGGAAGGATTTTTCATAGGCCTCGGTCCACTCAAATTGGGAATCCTTTGTTAACAAAGCATAAAGTGGACTGGCAATTTTACTAAAGTCTTTTATAAACCTTCTATAATACCCTGCATGACCAAGAAAACTTCTAACATCTTTTTGTTTTGCAGGAGTTTGTAAATTCTGAATAACTTTAATTTTAGCAGGGTCAACCTGAATTCCATTCTTTGAAATATGATGACCTAGAACAATACCTTCTTCCATCATTAGAAAGCACTTTTCACTGTTTAGAGACAAATTTTGCTCTCTACACCTTTTTAATACTTTTTCTAAATTCACGAGTGCTTCTTCAAATGTGACTCCATATGTAGTGAAATCATCCATATAAATCTCCATACATTCATGAGATATATCAACAAATATACTAATTACTGCTCTCTGAAATGTTGCTGGTGCATTGCAGAAGCCAAAAGGCAAAGGATCAATAAGCAAATGTTCCCCATGGACAGTAAAAGTGGTCTTGTCTTGATCTTTCAGGTAATTTTATCCTGATTATACCCATCAGAATTCATCTAAGAAGGAAAAATATCTACTGCATAAAGCAATTGAAAATTTGGCTCCATAAAAGTAAGGAAATGATCTTTCTTAGTGGTATTGTTCAATCAGGACCCATATTACTTCCATTTTCCTACTTGGGACAATGACTAATGGAGAAACCCATTATCGCCGAATTGGGTAACAAAAACCAAAGATTGCCAACTTTTGAAGTTCATTTTTCACTATTTCTCTAAGTGCTAGATTTACTCTTCTCTGAGGTTGTCTAACTGGTGAACAATCTTCTTTGATATATATCCTATGAGTGCAGACTCGAGGATCGATTCCTTGCATGTCCCCATATTCCCATGCAAAAGCTTTATGCTGTTCTTGTAGCATTTTTAATAAGTCATCCTCTTGAGACTGAGACAACTTGCTATTAACATTCAAACAATGATCTGGAGATAATTCTATCTGCTTAATGAGATTACTCATAGAATCAATAGGTAATGTTTGTACCTCTTGTGGAAGCAAGTTATGAAAAATTGTCGGAAGTTTAGGCAATGAACTCTCAGAATCTAGCTGCTGCAGGAAACATTGATGCTGACTGTCACTTGGATCAGATAAATTATCTGCATCAAGATTGAATTGCAGAATTTGAAGAAGCAAAGCATCTTCACTTTGAAGTTGAGAGAATGGATCATTTTGAAGCATCATCAATTGAGCCAAAGAATTGGCTTCTTCAGTTTCTTCTCCCACATCTGGCCAAACAGGTTGGGACAAATCTGGTTGAGGTTTAGCAGCAGCAAAGCCAATTTCTTTCGTGGACTGCCCATCGAAATGGTCATATCTCCGCAACGACATCCTATAAAAAGCATCGCTAGCCATAACCATGGCCTACCACACAAATTCGATACCCCTCCTAAAGTTGCCTTTAACCGATAAATATTGTAAAATCACAGGATACTCCCAAGATTCAAGAGTGACAATTACATCTTCTATCATCCCATCAGGTTTGACTGTGGAGTTGTCTGCAAGCTGCAGAACTGTGGGTGTAGACCTAATGTTTGAAATATTCAAGGAGTCCATAGTATGCTTTGTCATTACATTAATGGCAGCTCCTAAATCAATCAAAACATTTTTTACAACTTGGCCATTTATATGTATCTGTACTACAGGGCTTCCAGGGTCAATATACTTTGGAATGACTACATTTCCCAACATTATATTAGCCAATTTCTCTAAGACATGAATTGTTTGGGGATCCTTTTTCTTTCATCCAGGCTTCTTCAAACAGGCTTCTTTAATAGCTTTTCCAAAAATGGGAACATCTTTAATAGCCTTAAACAAAGGGATTTGAATTTGCACATTCTTGAGCTGATCTAGTATATCAAAAGTGGGTTCTTTCATGAGTTTAGATTCAGTACTTTGTAACCTCTGAGGAAAAGGTGGTTTATCTTGTCTCTGCAGAACAGGTTCCATAGAAACTGTATCGGGTATAGGCATGTGTTCAGTGGAAACAACAGGTGCATTAGATTCTTCAAAGGGTGAATCAGATATTTCTGTAATCAGAGGTGGTTTGGGAGCAGGTAAAGTAGTTCCAGACCTCAGATGGATGTCATTAACATTTAAGGCATAAGCTTGATATTGGTTGGCTTCAGAAATATACACAGACTGTTGAGGCTACTGCTGTTGCTTATTATTGGGATTAGGCAACGGCTGGGCAGGCATAGGCGTTTGCTTTGGAGGTCTAGGATTTGTGGTAGTTGCTGCAAGAGGCGGCATAAGGGCCTGTTGTTGTGGCTGTGGAGGCTGCAGGAACCCAGGAGACTGGTTTTGCCATTGTTGAGGACCTCTCCATTGAGGATTTTGTTGCCAATTTCCTGAAGGTGGGGTTCATTGACCTTGTGGTTGCTGCCAACCTCCTGAGGAGATTGCCACTGCGAGGTTTGATAATTAGGCCAGCTTGGTTGAGGCGGATTCCATGGTGGTGGTGGGCCATATGCTTGTTGCCATTGGTTATTATAGCCAGAATAGGGATTACCGAAAGTTAAAGGGTCTTGAGGCATACCTTGCCTTTGGGCCCATGGTCTCCTTTGTGCAACAAAGAACACTTGATCATCATCACCTTCCACTGGTTTGAAGTCAGTAGGCAGTTGTCTGGCTTCCAGATTAGCCACCATCTTACATCTGTAATCACGCTTCTTTTGTCTACAGTAGGGACAGAACTCAGCCAAAGCTACCTCAGCTTCTGCATGTTTTTTCCGAGCTTGCATAGTATCCAATTGTGTAGCCATATTATTAATGATGTCCTGCTTGGAATCAGATAGCAGATTTGTGATCTCCATTCGGGAAACTCCACCAGAAGAAGACTTCCCCACTGAAGCATGATGACCTCGACCTTTCTTAACTATTGCTCGAGAGTAGTTAAGGCATATCTTTTGTATATCATCCCAAGGCAGTTGAGTTATATCACCTCCTCCCATTAGGTCCAGGGCGTCAATACATGCATCACTGATTCCCCTTAGAAAGAGTAGTTTCTGAGAGTCCTCGTTAAGAGTATGGTTTGAGTTTCTTTTTAATGAAAACAAAAACCTTGAAATATAGTCTTCCAGACTTTCATCCTCCTTCTGCTGAATTCGGAATATGTCATCACCTTTGTTGGCACTCTTACAATATTCCTTATATTTTTCAAGAAATTTCATCTGCATGGCTGCCCAACTATTTACAACGGCTCTTCCCAGACTCATGAACCATTTGAGAGCTCCCTCCTTCAAAGTGGAAGGAAATAGCTTCAGTTTATGAGCGTCGGTGTTGTAGTCATAACTGCGACAGAGGACATCAAATTCAAACAAAAAGGTTTTTGTATCTTCTGTGACTAGGCCATAAAACTTTGGGAGCAAGGAAGAGGGGATGTTTTTAAGATTATCAGTATCTTGTTGGGGAACAATGGGAAACTCAAATGCAGGAGGTGGATTGTTAGGTGGATTATTTGCCATGTCTGGGTGCTGGAATAGCAGAGCAAATGGATTTTCTTCAGGTTCATTATCAGCTGGGTCAAACGGTAGTTCAATAAATAAATTTTCAGGGAGGAACCTTCCCAGTGCGTCTCTTCTTCTTCTATGCATGCAATATGGTGAATAACGGCTTGAAAGATTTTGAAATTTTTTGACTATCAGACTAAACTAATGCTGAAAATGACTTCTTTGTCAACTCCTAGTTAGACACCATCCTCGCAACGGGCTCAAAAATGGCTCCACTCACAAAAGGATATGAATATCACGTTGAAACTTTCCTGGGAATGGACATCTTACAGGTGACTAATATCTTTCGTGGATGTTCATTTACTTGTCAAACCAGGGGATGTAGACTTTAAATGGCGCAGCAAAGTATATGCACTAGGAATTTGTTTTAGTCAAATCTTAGCAAAAATACATACTGGAAAGAAATTATATCTAAGCTACAGAATGGTAATGCAGAATTCTTTAACTCAACTATGCTTGATTAAAATAGAAACTGTAACAACTACGACTGAAGCACAAACCATGAACTGGCCTTATGCTACAGGAACAGTCATAGGGATGGACTCTCTATGTTGTAGGAGCAATACAAGACTGAGTTTGTATAAAAACTTCAAAAGATGAAAGCTAACTAATGATTAGCAGAAAAGAACATCTAACTAATTAACTACAGATACTTACTAAGTGGGCCCCCTTAGCAAGCATCTAATGATTAGATCTTGAACTGAACTTCATCGATCTTTATTCATGAAAACAGAATGAAATACATTGTCTTGTTGGTGTGAAAACTAACAACAAACTCTGCTTCTGGTCAAACAGATTCTGTCTTTCATTATCATACTGATTCTTACATGATCTCTGCTACTCTGTTTCTATCTTACCTAAAAATCATCTATTACTCATTCTATTTCTCTTCTATCACTCTCTCACGCAGGAGGAGTATCTTATTCTTAAAATAAAAGAACAACTAACTAACTAACTTTATCAAAGAAAGACGTGGAAGTAAAGTATATCCCTGAATCAAGGAACAAACTTCATAAATGAATTTATGTGTTCAACCCGATTCAGAGAGAATCTAGCGCTCCACTCTCTCCAGATTGACTTTCCATTAAAAATCTTTCCAAATCGGTTTCGGTCAAAGAGTCTTTGGCGGAGCTTCCTCAAAGTCGTGCAGGAAATGGGCTTTACTGCAAGGTCGAGATCGGCTGCGCTTGACTCGATCATTCTTCAATAACCTGAAAACAAAAGGTAACAGACTGCAAGAAGAGGCATATGGTACATACACGATATCTATTCATTAATCACACATTTCAAATCTACTTCACCATTTAAAAATTGTATACGATATACCAGCCATTTTCGGGAGTCAACAGGGCAATAAATGCAATCAAGTCAACACAATAGGCTGCAGGAATATAAAAGTGTCTTGCTATAGGATATCCCCATAAAAGGTTTCATCAAAGTTTAAACAGCCATGAAATAACAAAAATGAAATCATTTAAAAGTTTATCATATCATCAAATTATGAGCATATTTTAGGCTCATGAGTTACAAGAAAGGTTTCAAGGAGTTAATTTATATGCTTTATTTTGGTCGTTTTCAAGGGTTGTTGCTACCAAATTGAAGTTGTGCTTCCCAAACATGGATTTTTCAGGCAAGAAGGTAGAATCTATAGTTTTACAAGTCTAAGAGAGTTATGAGATAGAAATTGAATATTAATTCCAAGGTTGAAGATGGATTCATCCACAAATTGAAGATTACAAGTGTAGTTTTTTGAGGAAAGAAGGTAGAATATATATTTTTATAGGTTTAAGAGAGTTATGAGATAGAAAGTGAAGATTAATTCCATGGCTGAAGGTGGATTCATCCACAAATTGAAGATTGCAAGTGTAGTTTTTTGTTGTTTGAAGTTTGCAGTGAATGAGAGAAATTGCAACTATGTTTGCTTAGTAGTTTCATATTTAAAATCTGATTATAATTTTCTTTTATTTTTTTATATTAGTCCTATTGACTATAATATTAATATAATTAGATATATGGATGTTTGTAAGACATTTGTGCAAGTTTGAATTAATGGTCCAAATTGCTCCATAGTTATTGTTTTACATTAAAATCTTTGCTATATGTTGAATGGTTTTTTAGAGACGATTTTATAGTTGGATTTAGAGAGTATCCCCTCTTCAAAGGTTGATTTTTTACTTCATTAGTGGTATCAGTGCTAGTATTCTTGAGTGTTCAAGAAGAAGTGTCAATTGCAAGCAGTTTGCAATAGGACCTAGGGGTGGAATGTGTGTGGTGTGTAGATAGATCGTCGAGTGTGAAGTAGTCTATACGTAAGAGGTTGAATTTTGAGAGTGAGTGAAAAGTTTTTGATGAAATGACAAAGAAGAAAGGAAAAAAAAATCATAGTTGTGTGTGCAGGTGAAGAGGACTGAGAAAATATTGCATAAGTATTCTTTGAGGATAACATGAAGGAAGATGGTGAGATTGTAGTAGAGGATGAGAAGCAAAAAGAAAGAGGAAAATATTGTTGCAAAAAAGGATGAGTGTCGTTTAGAGGACTTGAAAGTAGTGGATAATGAAAGTACGTGAGGGAGTGAAGGTGAAGCAGATATGGCAGAAAATAATGGTGAGAAAAAGGTTGTAGAGAAAGAGGTAATGCATAGTATTTTTCATTTTCATGATGGAAATGAGAGTGAATTATATGTAGATGAAAGAGTTGCAAAAAAGGATAATATTGATTCATATTTTTGTTAAATTTTAGAAGGATTATGATTTGTATAATTTGAATAAGTTGGTGCAAAAAGAGTTTTCTAGTGATGTTTGGTATGTAGAAGATGTTTTTGGTGTCGCAAAGTTTAGTGTAAATCCATTTTGGTGGAGGTTGTCAGACTATGGTGGGTTGAATCCCATAGTATTGGAAGAGAGTGTGAACTGTATTTGGTGGAGGTTGTTGGTTTATGGTGGAGATGAATCCACATTGAAGATGTTGAGGGTAGAGAAGAATTATCAAAGGAGAAGGATACTTGTTCCAGCTAGGTGTTAGAAGATGAGAAAGAAGAACTCATTGGCATTGAAAAATTCAATAATGGATTTTGTTGAAGGTTGTTTACAATCTGAAAAAATAGTCCTACCACCAAACTCACTTTTTTGAGACAAAGCTCACAAAACTTTTCTACCTTGGGTGTTTGATGGAGGAGAATATGCGGTTGACTGACAATATTGCATCAACCAAAAAATATTTAATTTAATTTTTTCTTTAGTTTTTTTATTTTCATATTGTAGCATTTGTCCAGGATCATGATGGGCCAAAAAATGGCAATATGATGGGTATGTGTTGGGTATGTGGCTGATGACTTTTTCTCACCCAAAATTGATGAAATGAAAATGGTTTTTAAAGGAGATTCTCATCTTTCCACCAATATCAATTATTCTTTAGTTTGAATTTATTAAATAATTATTATTCATTTTCTATTTGAATTACGACTAAAGTTATGATTGATAGGCTGATTGAAAAACACCTATAGCTTTCAAACAATATCACATTTTTTGAATCCAAAACATGCGTCACATTCTATGCCTCACATACTATAGGATTAAAAAAATAAATTGAAATTCATGAATTTTTGACCAGTTTAAGGTGGTTAGACACATGAATTTTTTATATTTTTAAAAAAATTCAATAAGAAAATCATAATTAATTATTTACTTGGAAAAAAATTACAAAAAAATATGCATCACATCTAGAAATGAGTCCTTTACTTATATCTAAAATATTATAAAAGGGTATGTGCAGGATCATCATGGAAAACATAGGCCCTTAAGTGGCAAAAAATTCAAAAAAATCAGAGTTAGGCAACTTGACATAAAAATTTGAATAAGTTATCTATATTATTTCAAAAAAGTGTAAGAATAGAATCTATAGCAAATTGAATTTATTTTCTAAACTACTAGGTATGTTTAAAAAAAAAAAACTATTTGATGAAAATTTAAAATTTCAATGTAGTGGTACTTAAATTTTAGGTAAAATATAAGAAGTAGGTGTCTGTCTGACCACCCTAACCACAATAAAATGATAATATTTTTTATAAGATTTTAGATATAGTAGAGGACTCATGCCTCGATGTGATGCATATTTTTTTGTAATTTTTTTCCAAGTAAATAATTAATTATGAATTTTTTATTACAACTTTTAAAAAATATAAAAACTCATATTTCTAACCACCTTAACTTGGTCAAAACTTCATGAAATTCAATTTCTCTTTTTTTAATCCTATAGTATTTGAATCATAGAATGTGACGCATGTTTTGGATTAAAAAAATGTGTTACCTTTTGAAAGTTATAGATGTTTTTCAATCAACCTATCAATCAGAATTTTAGTCATAATTTGAATAGAAAATGAATATAATTACTTATTAAATTCAAAGTAAAGCATAATTTATATTGGTAGAAAGCTGAAAATATTCTTTAAAAAGCCTTTGCGTTTCATCAATTTTGGGTAAGAAAATAGTCATCAGCCACATAGCCATCATATTGCGACTTTTTGGCCCATCATGATCTTGCACATACCCAAAAAATTATTATCATTTTATTGTGGTTAGGGTGGTCAGACAGACACCTACTTCTTATTTTTTCCCTAAAATTTAAGTACTACTGCATTGAAATTTCAAATTTTCACCAAGTAGATTTAAAAAAATAAAATAAACTTAGTAGTTTAGAAACTATATTCAATTTTTTACAGATTCTATTCTTACATATTTTTGAAATAATATAGATAACTTATTCAAATTTTTACGTCAAGTTGCGTAACTCTAATTTTTCTAATTTTGTTGGCACTTAAGGGCCTATATTTTCCATGATGATCTTGCACATACCCTGTAGGTGAATAATTTTTTGTAATAAGCCCTAAAATATTTGATAAATATTTGGTCAAGTTGTTATGGTTAAATTTTATGGTGTTTTGGATTCATTTTTGTGGAATTTTCAATTAAAAATCTTCAAATATGTCTTCTTGCGCATGGAATTTGGGGAGTTATAAGTTATGACAGATAATTTATTATTCCTAAACTTTTTTATGAAGAATTTGGATTCCCAAGAGCAAGTGGTTTGGCTTTCTCTAATCTGGGGCTCTTATTTGTGAGGAAGTAGATATTTATTCTTGGCCAATCATAGATGGAGGTTACAAAAAGATGATGTTCAGAATTTAGTGATTTTAAATTTATTTTTAAATAATATTTTCCATTTCTTGGGATAGAAAATTAGGAGCTACAAGAAAGGAAGAAAGGTGTGAAGGAGTTAATTTATATTCTTTACTTTGGTCATTTTTAGGGTTTGTTGCTACCAAGTTGAAGATAGGCATGTATTTCTTAGGAAAGAAGGTAGAATCCATGATTTTATAGGTCTAAGAGAGTTATGAGACAACAACTAGAAGATTAATTCCATGGTTGAAGTTGGATTCATCCACAGGTTGAAGATTGCAAGTGCATAATTTTGTTGTTTGAAGTTTGCAATGAAGGGAGAGAAATAGTAATTATGTTTTCTTTGTAGTTTCATATTGAAAATTTGATTATAATTTTTTTTTTCTATTATATATCAGGCCTATTGACTATAATAATTTTAACTATTTTTTCTTAGTAGTTTCATATTTTTTGATAAAGGAAAAAATAGGTTTTATAGGGACCTGAAACCATAGAGTATACAAAAAATAAAAAGATTAAGCGTTAATAAATCCAAAACAAAAAGGCTACAAAAAGAAAAGATCCAAGGAAGCATAGAAGACCCCAACCCAAGGCTAGCAAGGGCCATCAAAAAAATAGCAACAAAAACAACCCTCAACTATCCTAAGGAGATTAGAGCATTAGCCGCCTCAGCTTTGAGAATGTGCATGTTCTAGGTACACTTTTTCAGGGCCTGAACCATCTGGGTGTAGCAAGCACCTTGCTCTTTAGGTTAGCTCTCATCCTCTAAAATTCTACTGCCCTTAGTCCTACTTTTTTCCTTTTCAACTTCCAAATCCACGATCAGAGATCCCTATTGTGTTTTTTCCAATTTCTCAGTCATAGCATTGATGATAATGGCATTATCTTTTTCCATTTTGTGGTTGTGCTCCATCATATTTTTCATGATGTCTTTTATTTTACCAATTTCAGCTTCCAGGCACTTAGCCTTACCTTCATTATCCTCAGCCTCCATTCTCATTTTATCCTCATTCCTCCCTCCCTTCGTAGTATTAAGGGGGCTGACTTTAACTTCCAAATCCTCCAACTTGTTGTTGAGGGCGCTATTTCTGAGGTTAAGGTCCTTAAGTTCATTGAAGGCCCACTTCATGATTCTGAAGTAATTTAATGGGTGGAGAGGCTAGGGCATTGAAGATCAGATTAATAATCAAAAGATGAAGAATGAGTAGAATGCACAAAGGTCTATTGCAAGTTAGGCATGGGCGGTGAAGGGAAACCCTAGCCAAAAGACTATGGAAGAAGTTTTGAAGATTGATGTAACTAAGGAAATCAAGGCTGGTGAGGCAATTCTAAGGGACTTCACCTTCATATGTCATTTGTTGGTCATACTCCTAATTGAGTTTTGGTTAAGAGATGGATTTAGGCATAATGGGAAATAGAAGTTCTGATAAGGTTCCTGCCAAAAGGCTTCTTTGAGGTGGTCTTTGCAAATGAGTAGATGAAAATCGAGTTATGGAGGGGAGCCTTTTGTTCCTGGATGTCAAATCTCTTTACATGTAGCCCTAAAATAAAAACTTCAATCCAACAAAATTGCAGCCATATGACTAGTCAGTGTGGGTCAGGCTCTACAATCTTCTAGTGGAATATTGGATTGGAAACTATTTAGAAAAAAATGGTCGATCCTTGGGAATGCTAATGGAGATTGATATGGGTATCTTAGATGGTGATGTCTACAAATATGCCAGATTTAACAATGTGGTGATTGACACCATTCCTCAGAGGATTTTTTTGTTGGTAAAGGAGAATCACTAGTCACAAGAACTTGAAATAAAGGACACAAAGATGTATTACATGAAGTGTGGCAAGCGAGATCACAAGGCTTCAGAATGTAGCAAAGGAATGAAGGAAGGATGGAGAATGAAGCAACAAGAGAACCATTCTTTCCCTACTCCCAGGCCCACCCCAACTGTCACAACCAAGCTGGATACCCAAAGGGGAGAAACTTTTAATTGTGTTATGGCCTTGGTAGCTCTAGCTATTCCCTTTAAGATAGTGCAAGAAGGTAAGTGTGTGGACAACACTAAGCCAATGTCTCCACCCTTGGAGTGGATCTGTGAGTTGAATAGAAATGATGGTGTGGAGGTTGCATCTTGCATCTAGGTTTGTGCATTCATTGAGAGATATGAGTTAAGGGTTCCTCAAATGGTGTCGTTTGCCAATGCGTGTTCCTTCAAAATTCAGAGGCCACTCTCCTCCTGCCATATGGCAAGCAACCATTTTCCTGGCGATTGGAGAATATTCCGTCCAAATAGCAAATATTCCAGCTAGGAGCTAACCAACATGGTGACGACCATCAATTTTAGCCTAATGTATTTCAATGACGGTCAAATGATCATCAAATTTCACATCGCAGATTGCTGACATCATCATTTTCTAAATTTTTTTTGCTTCCCTCACCAATAGAGTTTTCAATTTTGAAGTCCAACTTTGAAGCTTCATATCTAGCTCATTTTTCTATAGTTCTGCAAAATTCAGTTGAAATTTTTTGAATATTTTTTTTAAAATTCAGTTTGTCCATTGTATTTTTTTCAATATTTCTGAGAAAAAACATATTAGTCATAATTTTTTTGAATTTTTTATAGAAAAATTCAAACCTCCATTTAAAAATGTATTTTAGGTTTTTTCAATTTTTGTATATACAAAAGTTGTATTGGATTTTTTTTTTTGATTTTTTACAAATCAAAATAATAAAAAAAAAAACAAAAAAAATATATACAAAAGTTTTTTTTTCTGAGGACAACTACTACAAATGTACTCTATAGGGTACCTCCCGACTATACCCATGCCACACTGCCAGGTCCCACCTCTACCACATGGCCACTGAGAGCCCCTCTCCTTCTATTGACCAGCGATCATTTTTTGAAGACCGGTAGTCAATAAAGTTCAACAATCGGCATTGTCAGAAATCTGGTGGGCTTTTTATAAATTTCGGCGAAAGACATCTGTACATTTCAGCAGCAGCAAATTAAAAATCCAGCGATAGTCTTTCCATCAATGGTAGCTATAAACAAAGATCCAGCGAATGGAAGATTCTGATAGTTCTCCACCACTACCGGTGAATCAAAAATAAACCATTGGTGACCTTCAATCTTTGAGTGGGCAGTTCACACATTCTGTAGCCTCCCACATCACAAATCCGGTGTCCAAGAAATCCGGCCAGACTCTATTCTCCACCGACAGATGTTTGAAAGAATCGGCACGCGACTGGACTTCACCATTAGCCAAAATTCTCCAACGATAGGCAAAAATCATTAACTACCGGTGTGTTCCTTCAAAATTCAAAGGCCAATCTCCTATTGCCATGTGGTAGGCAACCATTTGCCCAGTGATTAGAGAATATTCCATCTAAATAGCGAATATTTTGGCTAAGAGCTGACCAACACAGTGACGACCGTCAATTTTAGCCTAATGTATTTCAATGATAGTCAAATGATCATCAAATTTCACATTACAGATTGCTGACGTCATCATTTTCTAAAAACATTTTTCTCCCCTCACCAATAGAGTTTTCAATTTTGAAGTCCAACTTTGAAGCTTTATATCTTGCTCATGTTTGCTCCTTTTTTCAAGGAATTTTTTTTTATTTGGGCTAATTTTTCATGTACTTCATACTAGTGTACTTGGTTTCAAATTTTGGTGGATAGGTTTTCTATAATTTTCAGTTTTTCAACACTGTACCTGTTCAATCCTCATTTTTGCAACTTCTAGGGCTCCGTTCAGGCACAAATGAACTCCTTTTCATACGGAATTTTTTTTGAAAGTGCATAATTTTTTGTCTACTTCTTGAATATGCAATCAATTTGAAGTGATCTTGAGTTGATTTTATACTTTTAGCATATGGTCTTTTTTGGCCTATTTGGCACTTGTATTGCATAGATCTAAATTTGGGTCTTTGTTTATTTTTTCTAGTCTGATCTTATCCTATTTCTTACAAGTTGTAAATCAAAAATCATCAGTCCACTTAGCCAAGTTACAAGTGGCCTATTGTACATGCACTGAATTATAAAGTGCCAAAATCATCTATTTGGGGGGTACCTTGATTGAGTGAATTTCGGGTGCGGGGGGGGTGTGTCTCTTGTGTGATTGTTCCTATTTTCTCTCTTTTGATCTTGCATTCCATCATGGGTTCATCTAAAGTTCCAATCTTAACTGCACATAATTATGCTACATGGAAAGTTCGTGCATGGAGTAAACTAATGGAAAAAGGTTTAATTTACTACATTGATGGAACCATAACTGCACCTTCAAATGCTAAGGTAGATCCAACTGCATATATGGATTGGATCACTAAAAATTCTATGGCATTGGGTACACTAAGAAAGTTCATTTCAGATGATCACATTTTTCATGTTGATAAATGTACTACAACCAAGGAAGCTTGGGATAAGCTTGTTGCTTTGTATGTCAAGGTTGATAAGGTTAAGGGATACAAGCTTGAACATGATCTCTTAAGCCTTTATCCCAAGGATTTTGACACCATTCAAGATTATGTCACTAAGGAAAATGAGCTAAGAGCACAACTAAAAGATTGTGGTATTGAGAAAGAGGATGATCAATTGGTATTCAACTTGTTGGACAAGCTTCCAGCTAAGTATGCAGCCTTTATTTCAAGTTTTGAAACTCAAATATTGACAATAAGCAACTATAAATCACTATCTTTTGAGGCTCTCATAGATCTTTTGATTCTTGAGTGAAATAAGTTGATGAAAATGGGCATTCTCAAGTCTTCAACTTCAAAAGCATTGGTGGTCAATCATGGAAACAACAAGCAAGGAAAAGGGAAAGACCAAAAGAAATCTTCACCAAAGCCACAATGAGAGAACAAACAATCCACTCCTCCACAACAAAGCTGAACTTCATCTCCTTCAAAGAAGTACAACTATTCAAGCAAGAGGGAGCAACCAACATGTGCATATTGCAAAACTTTTGGTCATGAGGAGCATTGTTTTCATGTTAAGCAAATTGATGAGTTGAAAAACATCCTTAAGAAGAAGAACATTAGCTTTCCAGCTACATATCAAGAGAAGGACTCATATCCTTCCACTTCTACTTCTAAGGGCAACATCAAGCTCATCTCCTTCTTCTACTTCATCTCAACATGAGAATTATAAGGGGAAAGCATTTCTTGCAGTTGCAGATTCCAATTCAAATAGGTGGATCCTTGATCCAGGAGCTTCACATCATATGACTTCTTCAAAGGATATGTTCTCTTCATTTGATTCTTGTTCATCACCACCCATTTTGATGGCCAACAACACTTCTTTGGTAGTTTGTGGGAAGGGGTCTATTGACATTGAAGGTGGAGCATTTAATGATGTTCTATGTGTGCCTACGTTGTCAAGGAATATCCTTTCCATCTATAAGATTACACATAGTGGTACATGAAAGAGTGTATATTTCACACCAGATTCTGTCATTGTTCAGGAATTGCATAGTTGGGCTCTTGTTGCAATTGGGGAGGTTGATCATCATTCTGAGTCCTATACCTTCTCATATTTTTCTCCTATTGATGATTCAGTTCACCCTAGTATGGAAACACTTGAGGAGATTGAGTATGGTTATTTGAATCTTGGAGTTCTCCCTACTCCTAAGGTTCTTGAGCCTATTTCTGATATTCCATCTCCTACATTGACTAATGCACCTGATGATACTTGTGTTCCAACAGTTTCAGCTCCTTGTATTTTAGTGCAACAGTGCATACCTTGTCTTCCAGGAGTAGTTTCATGGGATGACTACTTGACAGACATTGGCAGTTTGTTTATGGAATCCTACATTGCAAATTTGGGAGACACATTTGATTACTTACATCTTCTCTTTGATGAAAGTGATTTTTCTTTA
The DNA here is from genome assembly GCA_007258455.2 of Sequoia sempervirens. NCBI lineage: Eukaryota > Viridiplantae > Streptophyta > Pinopsida > Cupressales > Cupressaceae > Sequoia > Sequoia sempervirens. The sequence goes on along the minus strand of VDFB02022809.1, from coordinate 4,295 downwards.
GTTTTTGCGAGGGAACACTCCAACCCTCCTCTACATGATCAGTCTTTCAAGGTTGATGTGATTGTGGATGCATATGTACAGTAGTTGGAGGAGGAAACTTTCTCTTTTGAGGAGACATCATCTTTGGAGTATTTTCTATGTACTTCCTTTCTAGATCTTGAGTTTTCTTTTTCAGAAAATGAGAGTGTTGTTGCAAAGGGGTTCTCACAGGTTCCAAGAAGTGACTACATTGCAGCTTCACATGGTTTGGGAAAGGCATCTTTCAACATCAACACAGGGAAATTTGAGCAGATTTCGAAGACTCCTTACATTTTGAAGGTTCTTCCTTCTTCACTTGTGGATTGGGGAGACTTCATTCATGCACCTTTGGTATTGTTTCTTCCTAAGGGGAGGAACGTTGTTTGACAATTTTGGAGCAACTTCTTCATTCCTTCTCGAGCAACTTCCCTAGGTGATCATTGTACATTGAGGGGGGAATACCTTGTCTCTCTTCTTCTTCTCTTGTATGGGGGGGACTTTTTCCTCAAATGGGGTTTTGTCCTTCTCATGCTGTCTTCATAGGATTTTCATCTCTCTTTTGGGGGGTAGTTTTTTCCTACTAGTTTTTTCTATCTTTACTCTGCTTGTGAGAGATTACATTGCATTTTTTCATGGGTACCTAACATGGCTTAGTTTTCGGGACCCATATTGCATCTTGCATGGTTAGCTTGAGTCTTCATTCCCTCAATTGTACTTAAGGGGGGGTGTTTGTGTAAATAATTATTTTACTTATTACACTTTACTTAAGCTTACTTAAGGAATGCATATCATTATAGGTTGCACTTGTGATGCCTAGTTATTCGCATCTTGCATCTAGGTTTGTGCATTCATTGAGAGATATGAGTTGGACACTTAGGGAAGTGTGTGTAGGAGAAATTCCACTATTTGTGGTGTGATCTAGTTATCACCTTTTTATCTCCACTTTTCGTGGCATGATAATTCCACTTTAGGTGGGTGATCCACCATTCATGGAATTATCTATTATTTCTCTATACCTACCACACATATGATTGGTACAATTGTCTCCTTCATGTCCCCTCATTGTTTCCTAGCTTTCCTTTATAAGCAAGCCTTGTACATGCTTGTAATTGAACATCTTCATGAGCATCTTCATGCATATTGAGAATACAGTTATCATATTCTCTCATCTTGTCTCTCTTTTTTTTGCTATGTTTAGTCTCTTGATCCTATTGTTTCTTTTCATAAGTTCTTACATAATTCAACAAATATTTTCTTTTCTATCCTAGGGTTGTGCAATCTATGAGTCAATTAAATACTTTGCTTGGATCCAAAATCTTGAAAAAATAATTCAAAAAATCATCAAAACTTCAAACCCTTTGGAAGAAAAAATATCTTTGAAGAGTCCACATACTACTACTTGTCCCTAGGGATATATCCTTAGAGGCTTCTAATTATTTGGTCCCATTTCTGAATTCGTTTTCTCCAAAGTCAACATAAGGAAACTATGGCTTTGACTTCTTGATTCTCACATAATGGACCTTGTGGAATGAAAAAAGGCCTAAGTAGCATAGAAATTTAGTTTGAAACTTATGCAAGACAAGTGGATTTTGTAAAAAGCAAGTCATTAATCAAGATTAACTCAAATTTAACCCCAAACATGTGCTTGGTCTCTTTTGGTCATATGGCTTTCCATGCAAACATTGGTCTTATGGTTTGAACCACTCTTAGGGAAAAGCATGTTCTTCACTATCTTAGTCTTGTAAACAAGGTTCTTAAGTTCATTTAGGATTAAATAAAACACTTCATCCACCCCAAAAATTTATCATTTCCATCCCACAAACAACTTTTAAAGATTTTTAAACATCATTATCTAGACTTTGGTACATCCTTAAACCAAATCAAAATCATCTGTTTAGTTTTAGGTGTGTGTGGATGAATCCTTCATCACACACTTAGTTAAATTATCACCCTTTAGAATGAGTTCATCCTAAGATAACATCTAACATCTCAGGATTCACAAGTTCATTATCCAATCAAAACAATCAAAATCAAATCCTAAAGTCTAGCACTGATCTAAAGTTCCTAAAAGTTCAACACCCATATCATTTACCCCTTTCATCCTTCATCTCATCATTGGTCCTAAATTCCTTAGAGGTCAACAAGGTATCATGGAATATAAACTTGATTCATACATCATGAGTAATCTAAATCAACCAAACTATCAAAGCCTTACAATGCCAATTAGCTATCAAAACTCACATTTATACAATCCATACATGGGATCATTATCTCGTACAAACCTCATTGGTACAACAAATGTGAGTATGTCCAATCTAAATTTTGGAACACCTTTCCCTATGGTAGATTTAAATCAAAGTCTAAACCTACAAATATATCAACCAAACAATCAACGCATGAGTCTTCAAAAAAACAACATTATCCCACCAAATCCGTACATGCCAAATGTGAATATACCACATAAAAGTTTACCAAACATGAACATTTAAAATCCACACTTGGTAAAATTTGGGATAGATATGTTTTCAAATTATGCAAATTTTATTCAAAGTGAAAACAATATGTTAACAACTCCATGTATTGGTCCAAGTCAAGGTAACACCATGCAAAATCAAAGTTACCTAAATCAATGCAATGTGATTCCCAACCAACAACAATGTTATATAATACACAAAAGTATAATCAGTTACATACAAAAAGAAGTAAATAAATAACTGAAAAGAATTTGTCATGAAATTCGTATGTTTATCTTTCCATACCTGATTCGATTCCAAAGTAATTTCTCCACTCGGAAAAATTTCTGCCTTAACAATCTTATCTGTAGTTAAAAACAGATCTATTTCTTTATTTGTGATGTCTTTATCCAATGTAGATTTAATCAAAAGGGAAAAATTTGAATACTTCTTCTCATCATTGCATTGAGATGTTAAAAGAAGTTTGTAAATTTGTAAAATTACTCTCGTCTCCTCTCCGTCCCAACTATCAGATAAAGCATTTACTTTAACCGTTGAATGCAAAAAAGACAACATATAATATCAGACAATTAAATTTTCAAATATCACAACCTAATAATCATGATAGAAAATCCCATTAATAAATGCATAACCAGCCTAGCAAATGTAGAAGTTACTATACAGCAAACCTTATTAGGATCTTCAACTGTTAAAAACTAGGAGTTAACCTATTCTTCTATTAAAATGCACCAAAAAAACTAAAAATATACCTCTTCTTTAGAGATAGGCGCAGTAGCAGCTGTACAGCGTTTTGAATTCGTTCAGGTGTCTTGAATAATTCCTTCACATCTGAAGTGCCAAATTCAATTTTTCTCTATCATAAGATGCTAACATAGTTTGAATGATTACATTGAACAAATCAAAATATTTATTTTACAAGACAAAACAGGACAATAAATTATTCCAATTTTACTAATGGCTTTATATTCTCATGGAAAAACTCCAAATTCAGAGGTAAAATGCTCAGATTCAGTCAATGTTTATTTAAAGCTATATTTTAATATTTCTTAATATAATCCTGAATGTCAATGGTCTGAACATTCAGATGGATTGGCTAGCGGTACTCTAACCAGCCTAGCAAACCATGTAACTTTGTTTGTAATAATCTAAAATATAATTCAAAGATAAATTTTAAAAAGGTTTACAGTTTTTCTTAATTTACATATTACGTCAATTATATATGTTTATTATTTTATTATACTGAATTTAAATTTTAGATATTTATTTAAAACAGTTTTTTTATTTATTATATTAAATTTAGTTTTCAGTTATAGAAAATTCTAAGTTTAATTTTTTTTAAAAATATAATTTAAGATTTACTTTTTATTTGATTATTTGATCTATTAGTAGTTTTGTAATGAAATTTCTCAATCTTTGTCAATCTAAATACTTTGATTAATATTTCTTAAATAATATAATATTTATTTTGGAATCATCTCTAAAAATAAGAAGTAACTATTGTATTAAAGAAAAATGATCAAGTTAATTGCAAATGACATAATAACTTAAACCCCAATCAATAATAGAGCACAATGGAAAGCAATCTAACCAAATAAACATGAAACAACAAAGTTACCTGGTTTTCAAGCTTCCATTGAATGACCTCCATTGGCCTTCTCCATCTTGCTAGAAATGGTATAATTGCCTTTAGATTTGAAGTGCAACTATCACCTATGCCTTAGACAAGAAAAATATTGAGGTAATGTGTGCTCAAGTACTCTAGTTCTCAAGCATGTTGTCTACCCAAAATGAATTGAGAGAGAG
>VDFB02022806.1:0-27028 GCA_007258455.2 Sequoia sempervirens | reverse complement strand
AGAAATCGACGTGTTTGCTCCAAACCGAGCTAAGCCCGAGATTGAAACCTCAACCACAAACTTTGAGCTCTCTGCCATTAACCCTTCTACAAAAAGAGCATTCGGCTTTGGAGAAAAGAAACACCCACAGATACCACACCCATAAGCTACAAATAACGCATGCCAAAAAAGTCTTTGGACATCAATAAATAAGCAAATGTTACCCACCATACCACCGCCATCAAACACAAATGGTACCCAGACCATCGCATGGGACGTCCTTGCAATGAGAATAAAATCCTTCCCCATTAATTTCACACCGAAGACACTCATGAAAACAGGTGTCATATATGTCCTTAAAAATTTGCCGAGAACCATCGACAAGACCCCGGCACGCCTTCCAAACACACCACCACCGACCCTTAAAACATCAACACATGACCACCATGGCATCCAATGCCACCTCCCTCTGCCACCTTGGATGGATGCCCTCCTTGCCACTCACTATTTTAAAAATATATTTAATAGTTTACATTATATAAATAAAATAAATATAATGTATATTTTATATATCATTAATCATATATATTCTACCTCTCTATTTGTATCTTAATTATATTAGATATAATGTTGTAATTGTGAGCATAGTTGTAGACAAATATCAAAACATGTCAATTATTCACACCCAAATACGAAACAGTTACTAAAATATTCCCAAAAAAAAAAAGCATAGATTTTGGTGCCATTCACACATAAGATTTGTCCTAGAATATGGTGATCAAGAATGTTAATGGTTATATGCTTGAAAATATGTTAATCTTGGGTGTGAACCTTTCGAGCATAGTCTCATACACACCCATGGATCTCCCCTTCAATCTTCATAGGACATTTGATTGCCATATCAATATGTCTCTCCGGATTCATCTTCCTTACTACTTGAATGCTTGTACCATTTGGATAGCCCATAAAACCACTAAACTCTAAAATGCTAGTTTTTTTTTCTGAAATAAGTTGAATTTGCCTCTCCTATAGTTATGGGGTCATTGTGCCCCTCAAACCCAACCTTTTTCTCTTGCTACTGCACTCAAAACTCATAATGCTTGTTATATGCACATAGATGCTCAGTATTTAGGACATTCATAGGACAATAATCTACATATAAAACATCATCTAATCACTCTAAATTTGTTTGGTAGTTAACTAAAGGCATACATGGTGATCATTCTCCTACGTTATGAAATTGATAACTTTTATTTAGAGGTGACATTGGTGTTTCCTTTAGGGGCATCGCCACAAACACTATCACCCATTCTGACACTGTTTCATTCCCTATTTGTGTGCATCCAACTGTCACTATTGCCTACACTTGTTTAAAGGCTTGTAAGCGCAATTTTGAAAGCGTGTTTTAAAGCTCAAAAATAGATTTAATTGGATTTTCAATATAATGTCATAGCCATACGAAGAGTGGTTTTGGTTCGCCTCATTTTACAAAACCAACATTTAGGCATAGAAACATTCCTTGTCTGAAGTTCTTGAAAAACAAGTTTTAACTAGCACCCAATATTTGTATGTATTACAAATATACTGAACCAACAAATGTAAGGAATTTTTTGGTTGTTGCCCCTTATGTTATAAATGTGTTTGCGTTTTGGTGTGCGGGAAAAGTAGTGAAAAAAATTGAATTAAAAAATAGAGGTGGGGCACACCTATTTTTCACTTTGACCTCGCACTTCTGTAAACGTTGCTTTACCACAAACTCCAAACCCTTGTCATTTCCCCCCAAAAGCTCTCACCGTGCAAAGTCCAATCCGCTAGCTCGTTGGTCTATATATATATTTTTTATGGAAAATATAATAAATATTAGAAGCTATCATTTTTATTTTTGAAACCAAATTGAATGATTCCATGTTCAAAACTACTTAAATAAATGATAAAAACTATTTAATATAAATGATAAAGCGGTTAACTTAAAGATAGGTATTCAAACATATTTTATGGGATTAAAACATTCTTTTCATATAATTAAAATGGAATTATGTATACATAAAAGATAGAATATTTGATTTCCACTTAAGTAAGATAGCAATTACATAACCTGATATGTCTTTTTTCAGCATTATCAGCAGTTGTTTATGGATCCCTCGAAGGTGATCAACTTCAAGATATTATTGAAGATATGGTTGGTAATTGCATTCCCAATAAGATTAATCTTGAGCAGAAAATCTTCCTAGACCGTTTATTCACCCTCGAAGAGTTTGAATTTGCCTTGAAGGATATGGTTGATTCAAAAAGTTCTGGTCTTTATGGCTTACCTGCAAAATTTTATAAAACAATGTGGTCATTCATTAGAGATGACTTCTATGAGGTCTACCTAGAAGCCTTTTTTCTCAAGGTTCCTTGGGCTCCTTGATTGACTTTATATCAACATTTCCTTGCTAAGTGGGTGACATGTAGGTGGTAGAATGACAACACAAGGGAGGATTTAGGTTACATAGAGGGGTAACATGCAGAGGAGGCAATGCATAGGGAAGTAAACTACGATGGTTTTCTAGTTGGTATTTTTTAGATTTATCATTAGGGGTTTTAAAGTGTTGATGGGGTTTTAAATCCATTGGTGGCTCTTAAATTTTATCTAAGGGCATGGACCCCAACCCTACTACATGTAGGATACAAGGTACGGGCATGTCCCTATGAAAAAAATTAACTCTCATTTTTTTGAATTTTCTTATGATTTTTTTATTTTTATTTTAAAATATTTGTATATTCTTAAAAAGAAAAATATTTAAAATAAAACAATTTTTTTTTGTTTTTTGCATACAATATCCCTATGTAAGGGTCATATGACTTTTCTAGGAAAGAAACATCCCAATTTTTCCTCAGCCCAAAATTGACAATTGATATATGGATCCAATAGTTTTGGAGCCTTGTGGGATCAATAGAAAGGTTCATTTTGTACCAAAGTGCCTCAAAATGTAGGTGATCCATAAAAAACAAACTCAAATCCTATAAATAGAATTTATCAAATTAATATATAAAACTCCACAAAAATATGGTTTAAAAAAGGACAAGGTTCTACTAGATGTGCCAAAATGGATATGTGAGATTTAGAATAAAACAAAAAGAAGATTAAAGCAATTAAACCCCTCTATTTTAAATCAAATATAACCTTAAACTGAACTAAAGAGGGTTCAAATAAAATGAATACTTAACAATATTACCAATGCAAAACCCTCTTTGTTGAAGTTGATTGCTCGAGATGCAATACTTTTGGTTGGTCAAAGACTTGTGCAAAAAATTTGTAGCATGTACCTATCAAGATCTAATTGTCATTCTCTCCTTTTTGATGAAGGAATATTTTGGATTTATAGATGTTTGATAGTGGATGTAAATGGTGAGGATTTGATTTTAAGTGAATGATTCAAATAAATTGAGAACAAGCAAAGAATTTTAATTGACTAAAATACTCAAAAAAAAATTATGATGGCTCCTTAGTGGGCTCTAAAATGGGTGAGGGTAATTAGTTCTTTTTCTTATTTATTTTATTAATAATTTTTACATGGATTAAAAACATAAGGAAACATGGAGTATTTATGATAGAGTGTGAGTGAATAATTGATTTTAATTAGTAGATAGACTATTTGCATTGGGGAGCCCATAGGCATTTCCAGCAGTCTGACGCCGGCGGGAACCCCCATGAATCGTCTGGGGAAAGCCTCCGATGCCTAGAATTGTCTGGGAAAGCCATTGGAATCGCATTAAATGAGAATCGCTGGGAGTTGGAGGCATTGAAGGGAGATGATAAATAAAACATATATGAAGAACATAGAGACCATGTTCCACTAATAGCCGCAATTAATGACAGGAATGGCGTTGTTAATGAGGATGGCGTAGGGTATGGTGGGAAGATTGGTCCTGCTTTTATGAGGAATGGTGTGCCTTGTTTAAGATCCACATTTTGCATGCATGTCTGCCAGGGTAGTTGCAACTACAGGATCTGACAAAAGACCTCAATCTTTTATGCTGGAAAAAGGTCGCGAGGCTTGCTTTTCACACCTGCCAATTGCACTTGCTTGAAAGTGGCTGAGCCTCTTCAATAGATCTCCAGATGGATTCTGTTAAAGGTATGTGTTTTTTGGCCCCGAGGCTTAGAAATTTATGCAGTTTATATCTGTAGTACTGTAGAATCATGTCTTGTTTTGGCTCCAATATGTTTTTGATGACTTGCCTTCCGTTCACTTTGCTGTTGTGCTTATAGTGGTTTGTTTTGCTTTCAGTTACTGTAGTGGAAAGTGTTGTGAGAGCTCTGGAAGTGCTCGAAGTAAACAAAATGCAAACCCCTGGGGTCTCTAATTACGTGAGTTTAAATATCGACTCTAGCCTTAAGTATTTATGTAGAATAGAATGATTTGGATCCATTTCGAGCTTATGTGTGAAAGAAGTGCGTAAATCCAAAGGCTGGCGAGCATTCTTTAGTGGTGTAAATGCGTCAAATAGGTTTCTTGCATTTTCAAGATCAGCCGGTTGGAGTTTTGTGAGGACTAATTACAAGGCGAACTTTAAAGCAAAATTACTTCCTTTTGGCGATTACAGCGAGGCGCGTCTTGTTGCGGCCACTGAAAATAGTTTTAGGTTGGTGGGGCAATGGGGGAGGGAGGGAATGGGGCTTCACCGATTCTTCCAATAATCGAGAGTGAACTTCTCAAGATGGGTGAGGTCGGCAATGGAGTCCAAGATGGTTCCCGTCATGTAAACAGAATCCGGCGCCGGGTCGTACCAGTGTACGCCCCTTGCTCTCAGCAATATTCGGGTAACTCGACCAGTCGTAAAATTACACTCTACTCCGTTCCAGTTTTTGCAACAGTCATCACCCTTCCAGCTCTCCAGTGTCCCGTTTGAATCCTCTATAATGCCTGCCTTGAATTTCAGTAGTGCATCTCTATCCTGCTTTGCGCAGGTTGTAGGGGACTGGGCATTGCTAGATTGCCCAAAGCTCAGAATCATTGCCAATACTAATACACCCCGATAACAATCTTCTTCATCATTCTTCCCCTGTAACTTGTACTAAACCCGATTGTGTCTGGTGTGGTGTGAGACATGAGTTGCTCTGTATTTATGGTGAGGTGAGGTGAGGTGATTAGTGTTGTGGGAGCCAAGAATTTTCCACACGATAAATGAAACTATGTTTCTTTTTGACTATGGACTCCCATTAGTTTATTCAATTCTTACATTTCTTTTGACCATTGAGTCTGGACTCATTAATTTATTAAATGAAGCATGTATGGATATGATGCATTGCCTGTCAAAAATATTTATGTTAACTTGCAAATGAATATATATTTAATTAATTAATTGTTATATTAAATATTAAATGAGCTTTAATATATTAGATTTCACATATTTTTTAATTAATTATATAAAATGATAATAGTAGTTTATATATCTTAATATTAATCTATATAGTATAGGTTGAGAGATAATATTTTAGAGGAATATATTTTATTTTTTACTCTTTCTTCCAATTAAAAAAATACCCTCTTCCACGTCTACTATATAGATTAATATTAAGATATATATTAAAATATTATTAAAAGATAGTAATATTATATTATTAATATTAGTACTATTTGATAGTAATATGGTATTATTAATAAATGATATTACTATTGTTAAATTTATATTATAATTATTGTAAAGTAATTTTATTTTTTTTAATTTTGTTAATAGGTTTAAGGCTAGGGTTACGGTTTATTGTTAGTGTTAGTGTTAGGGTTACGGATATGGATAGAATTAAATTTAGGGTTACAATTATAGTTAGTGTAGGTGATTAATTGTATTCTCAATTCTAATCTGAACAATAATTGAAATAATAGTTCTATAACACTTAACCTAACCCTAAATCATAAATCATAAGCCCTAATCATAACCCTAACTTATACCTAGCCCTAGCCAAAACTCATAATCATAACCCTAACCCAACCCTATTATTAACCCTATTTCTCATAACCCTAACACTAAATTTAACCATAACTCTAACCCCAACCCTAACCCTAAACCATACCCACAACTAACTCTATCCTTATCATAAATCATAAACCCTAAACCCTAATCATAACGATAACCTTACCATAACACTAACATAAACCATAATCATAACCATAACCTAACCATAATCGTAACCTTATTGCTCATAACACTAACACTAACCCTAACCCTAATTCTTTTTCTCATAACCCCAACGTCAACCCTAAAAAAATTCTGAACCTTAATCCAAAATCCTATCTCTAATCCCAACCCTAAACCCAATCATAAATGTAACTCTAAACCTAACCATAAACCATAAACCCTAATTGTAATCCTAAACTAACCCTGACTTTAACATGAACCCTAACCCTAACCATAATCTTAATTATAACCCTAAATTGTAACCCTAATCTCAACTCTATTCCAAACACTAATCCTATTCTTAATAATAACCCTAACCTTAGCCTTTATCCTAACCTTAATGTAAAACTAAACCCTAACTCAACCCTAACCTAACCATAACTCTAATCCTAACCAAAACACTAATTGTATTCATAACTCTAATCCCAACAATAACTATAACTCTTAACCCTATACCATAAACCATAATACCTAATCGTAACCCTAACCTATACTTAATACTAATTGAAAACCGTAATCATAACCCTATCGCAACCCTAATTGTTATAACTCTAGCACTAAACCTAGCCAAAACCCTAACCCCAACCCTAACCATAGACCATACCCAGAACCTAACCCTATCCTTACCATGATCCCTCAACCATAAACATAAACCTAGAACCTAACCATAATCGTAACCTTATTTCTCCTAACCCTTACCCTAACAATAATCCTATTCCTAACCCTAACCTTAACCCCAAATAAATCCCTAACTATAACTGTAACTCTAACCCTAACACTAACCATAACTCTAACACTAAGCCTAACCCAATTTGTAACCCTAACCATTACCATAATCATAACCTTGTCCTTAACCCTAACCCTAACACTATTCCTCATAACTACAATTGTAACTCTAGCCCTAGCCCTAAACCTAACCATAATATTGAACCTAAACCTAATACTAACCCTATTCCTAAATTTAACCCTAAACCACAACCTAACTCAACTTTAATTCCCAATCATAACCACAACTCTAAAACTAACCCTAAACCTTAAATGATAAACCCTAATTATAACTCTGAACTAACCAGATAACCCTAATCAAATACCATAACTGTAACTCTAACCTAACACTAATCCTAAACCTTTTTCTCATAACATTAATCCAAACCTTAAACCATAAACCCTAATGGTAACCCTAAAATTTCCCTAACTCGAACCATAAAGCATAATCATATCTCTAACCTAACCTTAATCTTAACCCTATTTCTCACAATCTTAACAAGAAACCTAAGAATAACTCTAACCCCAACGCTAAACCTAAACCATACCCATAGCTAAAACTATCCTTGTCATAAATCTTAAACCATAAACCCTAATCTTAACCCTAACCTAAGCCTAATGCTAACAAAATACCATAATTGTAACCTTAACCTAACCATTATCATAACTTTATTTCTCATAACACTAACACTAACTCTAACCCTAACCCTAACCCAAACACTAACCTAACCACAACCCTAACCAAATCCCTCACTATAACTGTAACCCTAATCCAAACCCAAACTCCAACCCTAACCCTAACCTTAATTCTTTTTCTCATAACCCTAACCATAACCCCAACCTTAACCCTAACCATAATCCTAACTCTAATTCGAAACCCTGACCCCTAGGATCTCCTCCAGTCTAATGTCGGCGTGGAGAACTTAATGGCAAAACAAAATCAGTATGTGGTCATTTACCTCATTTATGAGAAAAGGACAATTTGTAATCTAATCAGCCTATCGGCGTAAGTATTGCACCTCAATGGGGTGCAAGTGCTAGTTATTTATGGATAAAAGGTAAAAATATATTTTTTGTATTTATATTAGAATAAATGGATGAGCATTAATCTAATTAACTAACTAATATGAATTTTTTAATTAAATATTGGTGGTAAATGAAAAGGGGAGGTAGCATGGTATAATAATGAGGAAATGTTGATATGGTATAGGATTATATGTTAGGTTTAATGTTAGGAGCTGATAAAAACTAAGTGTCTATGGGAATAACATGTTCAAAACTATTTGCAAATCAGAAGGTAAGTTTTTTAAATTTGTTATTGATAGTGATCATACTAAAAATTTACTCACTAAAGAAATGTTTGACAAACTAAAGTTGAGAAGGTTAGAACGCCCAAGTCCATATAAGATTGCTTGGTTGTAAAAGTAAGATAAGGTGTTGGTAAAGTAATGATGTAAATGGTGAAATTCAAGATACCTAAACATATCATGATGAAGATTTTTGTGACATAATGTTGATGGATACATGTCATTTGTTGTTGGGGAGACCTTGGTAACTTGATAGGAGTGTTAAACATGATGGGAGGGAAAATATTTACACTACAACAAAGAATGGGAGAAGGACAAGTCAATTTCATTAATGTAATACCATAATTTGGTTAATGGATGGGAAAACCCCTAATATGGCCTAAGACATGTAAATATGTGTGTTTATATTGATTCCTAGAGTATGTGGCACTAAAAGTACAAGAGACACCACCATAAATGAAGATAATACATTTTAGAAAGTGATATTAGAATTACTAAAAAAAAAATAAAGACATCACATTAGACAAATGCCACATGAGTTACCATCAATAAGGAGTATTAGTCATCATACGTACCTCATACTAGGAACAAGCTTCAAATAAATGTTATGAAATCTATCTCAAACTTGCTTCTAATGTTAAGTATATAGAGAATACAAATTTAGAGTACATGAAACATAGAAACTCAAATACTAGGTTGTATAATTTATTTTTGGGAAATTTGTTTTTTTTTGAGTTGTTTTGAATTGCTTCTAGGAATAACTATTCCATAGATAGTTTCTAGATCTAAAATTTAAATAAAGGGAGGCCCACTGTGTAATGTCCTCTTATTAGAGACATAAAATGCACAAGTTAAAATCAAGAGATTTATTTACCAGCACCTAATTTGCACATGCAATTTGCCTTGAGGACCTACACATCATGCACTAATATGACTTATTACTCTTGAGAATAGAATTTTGCTTTGTCTCCTCTTTCCTAGCCTTATGGGATGGTGATTTATTGTGTTAAAGGGTGTGTGAACGCATCTCAAAGTGGACTCCCTTAAGGTGCTCCACCCATCTTGGGACCGTCCATCAATGGGTGATTTACCAACTTTTCCCTCTACAAATGCACAACCCTTATTGAGTGCTAGTGAAAGGGAGTTTTGGCCCAAGGTCTATTCTTCAAGGTAAAGTCATAATAGCTTATGATAAACAATCATTGCTGCAAGCATCATTGTTGGACTCTTGTGAATAATATCCCTTTATATCTATTTAAGGTGTTTGTCAATCACTTATGTTGTATAAATGAACTCAATATATTGACATATAAATATCTATTTAATTTCTCTATGCATTCACCTAGTATATTTAATCGAATTCACAATTCATCTTAGATTAAAGTGTTATAAGCATGCACTGCTATTTAACTTGATAAGGTATGGATTAGTTATTATATTGTAACCTGCTATCCATAGTAACTTGGATTAATTACATAACCTTCAATGTTATCAGTCATTTGGGGATACTTACCTCTAGTAGTCGCACTATATTAGACTTCCTTCAAACTTATTCACAGTAACCCGATATGATTCCCTTCTTCCACGCGATGATTATATTAAAGATTCATTATTACCTATAAGGCTCAATAATTATTGTATGCATCATTATTGCATAATCGAGAATAATGCATATAGATGTGCATAACCAATCATCAATAACATCCATCTACACACACACACACACATATATATATTCATCATTGATTTTATTTGTCAATCTATACTAGTTTCATATATGTATCAATAGATCTATATATATATATATATACTTATAATATGAATTTCATCATGTTTAAATCCTTAATTCATAAGTGAGTATATAAATACCAAATTACTTATTTGTATCCTTATATTTACCAAGCTTATTATATGTATTTATTAAGTATTTATCTTAATTTCGATCTACAAGCCTTTCTTCCAGCTTATATATTCTCTTTGGCTCCATCGATGATGATATGAATACTGAGTATCACAGGTTGGAACTCCCATACTTCCCCTTCTTATATCGTTTTGTCTCTTGAATGATAATCTGCTTATCAACGTTGCTTACAAATTCAATCTGTTTGTATTATCCCTATCTATTGTTATCTATTTGTGATCAGATTTTTCTTAGATGAAAACTATTAATCTTCCCCATCTACTCTCCTCCTATATCATGTTCCTCTTTATTTCTTGTTCTGTATACATGCATGTCTTCCTTTCCATCCTAATGATTGTAATATGCATAAATCATATACTTAACATTATATAGCGGTCCTATGTAAATATCAACATAAACTGGATCTGTTATTGCCAGCAGAACGCTTACTTCATTTTCCCTAGATTGCTCCTCTTGGTATTGGATATTTCTCACTTTATACCTCCCCAAAGGCTGAGAGTCACGTCTATCCCTTGTAAAGATTTTTGGTTCCAAGAGACATGTCCAATTAATATTCCTTAATATTATCTCTTGAGGGTGATTGCATCCTTTGACTAATCATTGACTCAACTACCTTTGTTTACTTTAAATCTTTGTCTTGTATATTTAATCATACCTCATATCTATTTTTTTCCATTAATATTATAATATATGCCTTCTAATATAAATCTCACCCCTTCACATATAATAATCGGTCCTTTAAAATAGCATGGAATGCCTTTCATCAAATAAGACATTATCATATTTTATATCATATTTATTAATAATAATCTCACAAGACTTTGGTGTTTCACTCAACATTGTAATATTTATTATTTAAGAATAGGATCATACCATAATGTTTATTTTATAATTTTAATATTATTACTGTTAATTATGATAATTCAGATTTATATTTATTTTATTATTTTATTTTGATCTTGTATTCTAAAACTTATATAATATGAATAAGCTATCTATGTATATTGTTTTTCTTGTAATTTTTTTTTTACTATGATGATATTTATTATTCTGTTTCATGTTTTTATTAAAGGTAAAAGATGGGTTTTGAAGGGGCCCAAAACCCTTTACAAACAAGAGCAGTTGATGTAAAAAGAAGAAACCATTACACAACAATCAACCCAAAACAACAAAAAAGTAGCCAAAAAATAGCCAGAAGGATAACCCTACATATTATTTAGGGTCTCCACAGCTTCCATTTCATTATTGACCATCTTGTGCACATTCTATAGAATATCCAATGCATCATCAAAAGCACCAGCCTGAGCTTTCATTCAGTTCCTGGTATGAACCCTTGGCCCACCAGTCTTAACCTCATCAATCAAAACAAAACCTTTACCCACAACTTTCTCACCTTCACCTACCATAGTCATCAACTTTCCACCAACCATAGTATCATCCACATAAACATTATTATTTTTCTTTTTCATCACAGGTGGAATGACCTTAGTAGAGACCAAAATTTCCCCACCTTTAGAAGCATTACCCTTTTTCATAACAACATTCCTAATATCATCAATTTTTTCCTCAAGAGTAGAGAATCTGCTCTCCCAATTTTTTTTCAAACTAGTAGTCTCCTCAGCAACAGTATAAATAACAAAATTAAGTGACTCTGTCACATGATCAATCTAGCTTTGGACAAAAATATCCTCAGCCTTACTAGCAACACCTCTTATTATGATATTAGTCCTATTGATCTCATGAAAAAACCATTTAAACAGTTTAAACAAAACATTGGCAGAATCACAGGTCGAACCCAACACATCAATCTCCTCATTATCAAAATTCTCAATATGCTTTCCAATAGCCACATCCTCATCAAGAGTAAAAGGAGGAGCTCTCTGCTCAGAAACATCCTTACCTTTACTAGTAGGAATGGGGGTCTTCAACATTTGCATGGAGCGAGCAATTTCCTCAGCGATGACCTTCCTTTTACCCACCTCCGTAGCACCCATGCCCTTTCCCTACCTTGTTTTGGTAGCACAACCGCAACACTAGTAGGAGCCTCACCATCAACACCACTATCCAAGGTTAGAGGGACACCCTTCTCCAGAAAAGGGTCCCCACTCATCACTTTACGTTTCCGGCTAGCATCATCCACCTCTTGCACAATTTTGGTCGCAGGGGAGGGGAAGAAGCTTCCCCATAAAGGTCACAATTGTCCTTACCCCTCCTAATAGGAATCTCCTCCACCTCATCACTACATGTAATGTAGACCACTTTTTCTCCCATCTTCTTTTTTCCACTTTTTTCCACAATAGGGGAAATGGGGCCCTCTTCTAGAGAAGCATAAGAATCTGGAACATAGTTAGCATCACTAACCCTGTCTGACTCTGAATCCTCATTCAGAATAAGCTTCCTCCTCTTAGGCTTCTTACCACCCCTTTCATCCCTCAAATCTGTCTCATATCCCTCTTGGGGTTTAACAATCTTATCCTATGGTGTGGCAAGGGTTTTATGAACATCAAGGGCTTTGACATGCTTGTAAATAAGAAGAATCAACCACACATGCAGAACGAGATTCTTGGGATTTTTAAAATTCTCCTTAATTCCCAAATCCAACAACATAAGCAAATAATAAGGGATAGAAACCCATTTTTTGTGACGAAAATGATTGAGCAATAGGAAATGATACGAATTGATCGCAATATACCTTCCTTCTAGAGTAACATACCTCATAATTTCCTCAACCACATCACACCAAAGCGCTTTCAACAAGCTCCTCTGATACCCGTTGCTCTTAGCCATCTTCAAGTCAACCGCTTCATCCTTCTTGAAGAAAATGTTCATTGTTTCCTTCACTTCTTTCTTATCCCTAAAGACCTTCATTCCCCACACAATAAGGCTAGTAATATGGGCAATAAATTCTTCATCCAACACAATATCCCTCCCTTTCAGATTCACAGTCCTCTCCTTCCAACCTTGCACAAATAACTTTGTAACCTAGGGATTATTTCCATGCAAATTTTCCATGTACAAAGTTAGGCCACCCTTCTCAAGGAATTCCCAAACCTCTTTCTTCTTCTTCACAATCTCACATGACCTCAGCTCAGCCCTATTTCTATCCCCTCCCATGGCATAAACTTTGACACACAGAGATCCAACACTCAGCCAAAAGCACTTGTGGCAGAAGCAAGAGTCAAATAAACTATCCTTGATGAACCGAAGGCTCTCAAAACAAAGGAAAAAAAATCCTAGAATCCATGTGAAATCAACCTCCAGACAAAGATGCAATAAAGACCCACAATCCTTGTAAAAGCCACCACTTCTAATCAAATCTTGAACAACCTTAGTCATTAATATCAAGCACATGACTAAGGATAACTAGCCTTTCATATGACATGAATGATTAGCACTCATTATTAACAATGGTAGAGGCCTCAAACATAATTGGGTCATTTAACTCCCATTCCTTACTCTCATGAACACCATAGTTGGCAAAAAAATCTGCCAACTTATTTCCTTCTCTTAAGACATGGGAAATGTAAACATTATCAAAAGAATTGATAATATTAATAGAGTCTCAAACCGTGGCCTGAATTTTCCAAGAGGGAGGGGAAACATTCTTCAAATTGTTAATAACATTCAAGGATTCACCCTCGAGCCAGACCTTTTGATACCCTTTTCTTTGTGCCAACTTGAGACCATGATAGACAGTAGTCGCCTCTATAAAGTGGTTTGTTTGGATTCCCAAAGGGAGCACCACCGTAGAGATGAGCCTACCATTAGAATTTATGATCACTCCCCCACAAACTGTAGGTCTCGGATTTCCTTTAGCCACACCATCAAAATTAATCTTAACCCAACCATCCAGTGGCACCTTCCACACAACATCTTCTCTAGAGGATTTCCCTTTAGAAATAGGGAGAGATATATCACATGACAACTTCCAATTTTGAGCAATTGATATATTAGAGGAGCATAGGTTAATCTTTTAACTTGTGTAGAAAGAAGTCCCAGAAATGAAGTTCTCTTTGATGGCCACATTGATCTTATGGGAAACATTTGAAGCCAGAATAGCAACATTTCTAAAGATTTTGTTATTAAATTCCAACCACACCCCCCAAATAACATGAGGAAAAACAAGGGACCATAAAATTTGTAAGGCCGGATTAGAAGAAGGACCAACCCATTGGAACCATAAATCTTTGATAGAGCCCGGGAAGACCCAACTAAGATTCCACAACGAAAGCACATGGTTCCAGATCACTCCAACATAACTGCACCCAATCATCAAATGACAAGTATTTTCCACTTCCTTCTCACAAAGAAGGCATCTATTGGGCATAACAAAACCTCTTTTAATTAAGTTATTAGTAGTAAGAATTTTATTCTGACAAAAGAGCCAAAAGAAAATATTGATCTTGGGGATCAACCTAGAAGATCAAATAGAATCCCAAAAAGGAGGTGGACCAGTAAAAGAATCACTAATATGAAAAGCCAAAGCAACAAAAAAATTACCTACAAAGGAAGGTTTCCAAACAAACTTATCAAGAGAGGGGTAGAAGGGATATGAATCGAGGAGACAGCTCTATATAAGCCTTCCAAACCCGGATCCACCTCGTGCAACTTCCTCTAGCGACCACCTTCAATATAATCACCAAAAAATCTGCCAAACTGTTGCAAACAAAGGTCCATAAAGGGATTAGCCCAAGGAACATCCTTAAGCAGCCCATTACCCAACCAATTATCATCCCAAAACAGAATAGTCCTCCCATTGCCCAATTTCCAAAATAGACCCTTAGCAATAAGCCTTCAAGCCTTTAACATATAGTTCCATAGCACATAACCATTCGAGGGAATAAACTCTTGGGATAAAAAACCTCTAATCCCAACATCACCATAAAGGTATTTACCCCACACAATCTTCACCCACTCACTTTTCACCTCCAAAAGGTTCCATAACTGTTTTCCCAATAAGGCTATGTTGAACATTTTGATTTTGTGAATGCCAAGTCCACCAACCCTTGTAGGCCGACAAACATCATCCCAAGCAACCAAATGAGTTATTTTCTTATCTTCAACACCAGTCCAACACCAGCCCACAAGAATTTTTTTTGAATTCCTTCCAAAATATCCACAAGTTTCCTCAGCATATGAAAAAGACTAAAGGAAATAAACTGGAATGTTCTAAAAGGTGGATTTGATTAGCTACACTTTTTTAGCTTGGCTCAACAAGGCCCCCTTCCACCCAACCAATTTAGAATTAAATTTATCAATCAAACCCCTCCATAAAGAATCAAGAGCCTTAGAGCAGAGAGGAAGCCCCAAGTAGGAATCCGAAAGTTCACCAATTTGACATTGCAAAATTTGAGCAATCCTATTCTATCTGTCAAGCGGGGTATTAAAAAAGAAAAGCACACTCTTCTAGAGGCTAACCTTCTGCCCAAAAGCTGCCTCATACATCTACAATTTTTTTTTAATATCCTTAACTTCCTTAATCGTAGCTTTCCTAAGCAAGAGAGAATCATCGACAAATTGTTGATGGGAACAAACAAGGTTAGCAGAGGATAGAGCTAACCCAGATATAAGACCACAGTTGACAAATCTTTTCATAAGACATCCCAAAGACTCAACCAAAATGATAAACAAAAATGGAGAGACAGGATCCCCTTGCCGAAGGCCCTTGGAGCAATAAAAAATAGGAGAGGGAGAACCATTGATGAGCACCAAAAACCTCGGAGTTGAAATAAGTTGATGCACCAAAGCCACCATTCTCTCCCAAAAACCAAAGGAGATAAGAATTTTAGACAAAAAACCCCAGTCCACTTTGTGATAGGCTTTAAGTCAAGTTTGAGGATAAACCCAACCTATTTCTTAACAGTAAGAGAATGAATATTCTCATGAACAATAAAAATAGAATCCAAAATCTACCTACCAACTAGAAAACCATTATGCTGAAGAGAGATGATGGGAGGCAAAAAAAATTGCAACCTCAATTCCAAGACCTTGGAGAAGATCTTGTAGATAGAATTACACAAACTAATAGGATGAAACTCCTCAAAGGACACAACCCCCAAATTTTTAGGAATCAGAACAATAAAAGATGAATTCACTTCCTTCAGAAGAGCACCCAACCTGAAAAACTCCTTGGTAGCCGCAACAACATCTTTTGCAATAATTTCCCAAAAGGATTGAAAGAAAAACATGGGAAAGCCATCAAGGCCTGAAGCCTTATTACCTTTGAAGGAGAATACAACACGCTGAATTTATTTCGCCTAAGGAATACAAACCAGCTGTTGATTCATCTCTTCATCCACCAACCATGAAATATCCCTCAAAATATCCTCTTGGCAAGCTAGGTCGAGCTCTCCCTCCACTAAAAACAAATGAGAAAAATAGGAGGCTGCAACATTAGATACATATCAACATCCTTCTCCAAGGCTTGATTATTATAATTAATCAGATTTATTTTGTTAGAGGCCCTATGTTTCAACGTAGACATATGGAAAAACTTAGTATTTCTATCCCCACTTTTCAACCACATGATCCTCGACCGCTGCTTCCAAAATTATTCCTCCTTTGCAATGATATTATGCAGTTTAGAGAGAAAAACATTTTCCTTCAAAATCATATCCTGATCATACCCAGACGACTAAATAACTTGTTGAACAAAATTTAGCTCCTGGGAGACCCCATCCTTATCCAAGAAAATGTGACTAAATGAGGTATGATTTCATTTCCTAACATTAAGGTTAATATTAGCCAATTTTTTTAACAACTCTATACATGGACGACCCATCCACATTAATACTCCACCAATCCTTAATTAAATTACCAAGATCTAGATGACAAGTCCACATTTTCTCAAACCGAAAAGGAAAGTTCTTCTTACCACCCTACAAGTCCACCAAAAGAGCCAAAGGAAAGTGATCTAAATATAATCTGGTAAGGGTCGAAAGAGAACAAGAATAGTGGGTCGACCACTCAGGATTCAAAAGAGAACGATCCAGCTTATCTTGAATAAGGGCATTCCCAACCCACCTATTTGACCAGGTATAGGAAGCCCCTTTCAAATCCAGATCAAGAAGAGTTGAGTCATTAATAAATTGCATAAGATCAAACCAGCTAACATCCACATTATGCAAACCACCCAACTTATCAACATCATGTAACAAGGTATTGAAATCACCAATAACTAGCCAGTTCTCCGTGTTATAAGAAGCTTTAAAAGAAGCCAAACCTTCCTAGAGTTTTTTTCTATCTCGAATACAATTAGGAGCATATATATTAGACAAAGTGCAAGAGAACTTATCATGCAGATGGAAAAAGGAAGTGGCCACATGATTACTATAATTCATCACCTCCACTCCTCTAATAACCCAAAGATTCCAAAAGGTCACAATCCCTCCAAAAGCACTAGCAACCTCATAACAATGCATACTGCAATCCTTAAAATGCTTTAATTTCAATCCAAAGAGTTTATCCAATCCCATTTTAGTTTCTTGTATAAGAACAATATCAGGATGATGATCTCTTACTATATTAGCCAAGAGATCATGCTTATGAGGGTGATTCAAACCCTCATGTTCTAGGAGATTATCTTCATGAGGATTTATGGATGGTGCTCTTAGATCACATATCCATTAGAGTTCTCTATGTACCATCAAGAATATCTATCTGACTCTCCTTCTCCCTAGTCACATTATTAGGAGGTTAGCCTCTTCCCCTTGGCTCAGACCCACAGTCTGACCTTTTCCTATTCCTCGTCACAACTCTTGGCAAAGGAGAATGTTTCTTCCTACTGCGGCCACAAACTTGAGTATAGGGTAGATTATTTGCTTCCTCCAACTCCTCAACCTCCTTAACATCATGCTTTAACTCCAGTCCCTCAGTATTTGACAACATACTAAGAGAATTTCCCCCCCTCCCCATGGGGAGAACCATCAACCACAAACTCAGAAGGATTTTCCTTAGTCACCACTGATCTATTATCAACAAAACCAAGGGACAGGCATACCTTATCATTTAGACCCACATCTTGAATCATTTCACCTTAGGTAGGTTGACCCACATCCTAAATTATTTCTCCCTGGGCAGGTTGACCAGCCACCACCTGTTCCCCCTCATCCAAAATCAGTCAACAGGCACCTCCTTCTAAGCAGGAGGGCCCACCACCACCTCCTGAGTAGGAACCGGTTTCATTTATTTAACGGGAGGTTTCTCCACCTCCTTCCATTGTTTAGTTATTTGCTTAGGAGCTTTAAGAGGATGCTTTTCAGCCCAATGTCCAACTTTTTTACAGTGAAAGAAAGCAAAGGGATTCGTCTCAAATTCAACTAACTGCTCCCACACCCCAACTTAGAATTAATCTTAACTAGATCAGGAAAGTCTGTTGATTGCTCAACATTCACACAAAATCTAGCATAAACCAGTCGTTTCCTAGAAGCAGTCATTTGGTCAATCGACAACAAACAACCAAACGTATTGGAAATCCCTTTAAACACCTCCTCATCCCAAAACTCCAACAGGAGGCCATGCAATCTAACCCAAATCGGAGCAGCCGAGAAAGAGCACAAGTCTAGATTAAATCCTGTCCCCCACTTCTTAAGCATCAATGAGGACTTTCTAAGGAACCAAGGGCCACCCATCAACACCAACACCAGATCTTCCACACAACTGGAGGAGAAAGAGAAGAAACCTTTAGCCATAGTAGCCACATCAACTTGTCCCTTAGGTCTCCAATGATTAACAGTAAACTTGCAGACCAACTCAATGTGAGGCTGAGGACCAACAAATTTACCCAACAACACCAATTCCATATTTGACATTCTCTTATCAACAATACAATCCAGAATTGAAACAAAGTACTCCCTGATCTTTTTATTTGCAACAAAGGGCACCAGAGGGGAGGTACTTTTTCCTTTAGGCTTAAAGCCAAACAAATTTGACCACCCGAGAGACGAGCATGAAAAGAAAGCACTCTTAACCTTGTCAAACTCAAAACCCTCGACATTAGGAGTCCCATCACTCCCATTCAAAGACAAGCCATTCCCTAACTTTTCAAAGCCAAGTAACACTTTTTCAGAGCTAGGCACCGGGGAATGTGATGAACACACACTCTTTGAAGCCTCTTTCCTTTCCAAAAGAATACTAGCCACCAAAGGGGACCCAAACAGCTTACCTACAGCAAGGGCCCCGCCTGACATCACCCTCTGATCAATGCACCAACCGCCATTACCGCTAGAAGCCTCTTCTAGATTTCCCACCTCAACTGAATTTGAAAAAATGCCACTACCATTGCCACTGCCAGAGGAGCTACCCATCACATAAGCCATTAAAATCTTATTCTATTCCATGTTATGCTATCTATGTTATAATTATAATGTTATCTAGGATAATTATAATT
Source organism: Sequoia sempervirens (assembly GCA_007258455.2). NCBI lineage: Eukaryota > Viridiplantae > Streptophyta > Pinopsida > Cupressales > Cupressaceae > Sequoia > Sequoia sempervirens. The sequence continues at coordinate 7,506 of VDFB02022806.1, read as the reverse complement.
ATAATATTTAAATTGAAATTGCACATTTATTTGTATTTCAATATATTTGGTGTTATTCGTATTTCAATATTTCAATATTTTAATGTTTTAGTGTTCTGTTTTGGGGACATGACACACTAGCCTCGCAAATCAAAATTTATGACCTCCAAAAGTTGGGCCTCTTTCATTAGAAATGTAAAACATTTAGGACATAAAAAAGATCTATAAGATGTGTTGGGACTTATTCTAACAAAGTAATTTTTTTCTGAAGTTCTAACTCCCTTTGTACTTTAGGCCTCATTTTACCCATTAATTATAACCAATTTGAGAAATATTTTAATGGCCTCCTAAGACAAAATTGCCTATATTGTTGTATTTCATCCTCTATGTTTTTACCAAATATTAGAAGTTACAAAAATTTGAAAAGAGTCTAATTTTTGGGAGTGTTATAGCCATTTTCTATTGTCTTTATGGATTTGTATACTTTTCATGGATTTTTAGATAATTCCTACTTATCTAGTATCCTGTTCCACCCTTTATTCCTACATTGAATCTCCACAAGGTTTTTCGTGCCCTTTGTTACTTTTATTTCCCCTATTGCCTCCTTTTGTAGAATCTTAGTGGTGGTTTAGACCTCCCTTCTCCATCCCTATGTGTGGATCTACTTTCCTACAATCTTGTAATCTCCCATCTCTCCTCTATGAATTTTTTAGGTGGGTCCATAATTTTTTCTCCCTTGCTTCATCCACTTCCCTCATCCTATTCCACAAGATTTTCTCACACCATCTATAACTCCCTGAAAGTAATTATTTCCCATATCTAGACACCCAAACCTCCTATTCTTGTTTATTTTCCCTCATTTCCTTTGATTTCTTCCTTGTGAACTTTCATTGGATGTCCAAATCATCACTAGTGTCCATTTCTTATATCCAATTTTTTATCCTTTTCTCATATTTCTCCACACTTCTTCCTTTTCCTTTTTTCCCATTTTGTAAGATTTTATTGAATTATGAACCTTTGTTGCAATATCTAGTTCCTAATTCCCACGAAACAAAAAATCCTTGCAACCCCCTTTTCTAACCTCCCAACCTCTGTTGAACTTTTGCAATTTCCCCTATTCTCCCTTAAACCTTTTAGGATACCACTAATGGCCTGATTTGGCCCTACAACTACTCAAGAAATGTTTTCTCACCCAAGAAAATCTTGTATATCCATAAAGATACAAACCTTCATGCTAAATCCATGGTGAATAATAAGGATGACCATGCGAATGGATAATAAGATTGACCATGTTGCTATTGATGCAATGGTTGAGGTTCCAGATACCAATGATCCCAACTAGTTTCAATCCCCTACTCAATAGATTCTATTTGATTTTAGCTTGTTTCACATGTTACATTAATGATATATGATTCTTAATCAAATTATTGCAAATAATTTAGCAACTTAACAAAACACTATAAATATGAGTTCATTTTTCATAACAGTGGCTAGTCATGTCTCTATTTTCTACATGACAAGTGTTGAGAAAAGTATAGGGTTTCAATTCCTATAAATTTAGTTTCTTGTTGAGAAACATAGTTTTTGAATCTAGAAGTGATAGTTCATTTGTATAATATATTTGTAAGTAAATGTCTCCTTGGTCATTTGTATATTTTCAAGGAAACTTGTAAGTCATGAATTGTGGCAACATTCTAGCTCAGGGTTTTCTCTTGACACATTTGTCGGTATGATTTTAATAGGAATTTGATAGGTTTCATAGTATTTTAATTCATTATAGACATTATTTATAATGGTATTTACCATATATACATGAAATGATGGGAAATGGTGGTAGGCTAAATGAAATGGGGGTTCACCAATTTTACTATAAATAGAAAGGGGAAAATGGGGTATGATGCACCTATTTCGCTCTATTTCATTAGGAAAGAGAGATCCCTTAAGCCAAGTTTGAATTTCAGCCCTTAGGTGAGTCAACCTTCATGGAGATCTTGTTGTTTTCCTTATAATATAGGACAGGGTAGATTTGTTGAAACAACACTTTTGGGAGAAAGACTAAAAATAGTAAATAAACCCAAAAATGCAAAGTAAAACATGAAATCAAAAGATTAAACCTTAATCTAATGGAACCAATAACTTTTAGATAGATCTAAGATGGTTTAATATTTTTTAACCTGTAATCAAAATGTTGTTGCTAAGTGTCCTTTGGGACTCATTCGCCCAAGGGTGAATTGGTCTTTGTAGGGATTTCTGAAATATTTCTTTTGGTCCTTTGGTCCTATGTCTACACTCTCGAATTCTCTAAATTTCATAGTCAGAAGTTCAGAAATAAATCCTATAGGTGAGTTTATGTGGCTTGATGAAAAATTTGGCAACTTTTGCAATTTTGACAACTTTTCCAATTTTGCACTCTGAGAGATCTTCAATCCTTCTTCAACCTAAGATCTACAAAACACACATAAGAGGGAAAACAATATTTTTGGTGAATGGGGATTTGCCTTGGTCAAACCCTTTTTTGGTAATTAAAACTTGAATTGAAATAAAAAATGAAAGGAAGGAATGATGAATGAATAAAGTTATGTTGCAACTCATTGTTACTTAATTTCACTACTCACTCAATCAGGTGGAGTTCGTTGATTTTAAACTGAGAAAAAGAGGTACATTTTTACTTTCTTACATTACATTCAGATGTATAAATGAAATAATCCAAAAAAGATTACAATGACAAATTATTGCATTCATACATATGCATGTAATAGAAGAAATATTTTGATCTTTTCATAAAAGAGTAATCTTTATTGAATGTATAAGTGTACATTATCTCATAAAAGTTGTGAGATTTAACTTATTCAATACAAATTATGAAAAATATATACATGAATAAGGAAAAGAAATGAATGTGCATAGAAAGAAGGTAACGAGGAATTTCCTATGAATGATTGGTTCTAGTGTGTCAACTTGTCCTATAGCTATCCCGAGCTTCATCTGTCCCTTCTAGCTCCATACCGATTCTAGTTCTGCATGTGACAGTAACAATGGCGTTAGAGCATGCTCTAAGAAATGACTAATTATAAACAATATATGCACATTCACCCTATGCATGTATAAATTGATCATTATGTGCATTAAATAAGCTATGTTTACATTTTAGGTGTCCCAAAAAACCATTGGAGTCATCAAACACACCTAAAATATACATGTTTTTTTAATCTTGTTTGTTTCATGTGTAGATACAATAAAGTGTGATTTATTTCATCTATTTTCAACATGTGGGTTAAAATGAGGCTCCCATAAGGGTTGAGCCTGACATGCTGAGTTATCAGGTAATGAGCTCATTTGAGCTTATTTAAGAGGGAAATTCAATCTTAAAATTCATCATATCAATATGATCATGGAATGATAGTGAACAGGAATACATGTCAAGTTCACAAGGCATTTCTTCAAAAAGCAGCTTTGTTTGAACAAAACTATCAAATATTACAGATATGTAAATACAACAGGGAAGCATCATGATATTTTGTCACAGAGTTTAGGGCCTTATACAGATTCAAGGAACAACATGGTTGACAAAGAAAGAACAATGCTAAATGGAATTACATCATTACAATGAACAAAAAATCAATGAAGAGGATTGTTATATGCTTGTAGCAAAGCCATGACAACTAATAGTAATCATGATAATATTGTAAAAGGAGAGTCTCATTCATATGTACATGTAAAGACATCAGTAGGTTTTAGGATAAGGCAATCATCTTATCATTATAGATATTGTTTTATCAAAACCATTTATTTCATGCATAGTAATGGAGGACAACCATGATTATTTTAAGTCATAATGCAAAGATATACAATGTTGAATATAAAATGCAAGAAGAAGTCATTTCAATCTTCACAAGAGTTGAAGTATATCTTCTGGGTGCAAAAGGAAATTTCAACATGCAAATTAAACCTTCATGGTGCCTAAAGAAGATGAACACCATGCATTTGATGCAAATGAGTAGCTTAAATGAATTATTAATCATCATTGCACAAAATAGTGAAAGCATAGGTCATGTTCAAATGCTTGGAAATAAAAGAGGGGTATCACTGTTGTTTTTGGAGCCATCACATCATCACCAACAAAGACAAAAGAATTCTATGAAAACACAGCAACAAATCACCTACAAAATGCAATGATTATGTGTCAGCATCAACTTTCAAGCAAGAAAGGATAAATCACAATTGGAAAGAAAGGAAAAAAGACAAGTCCATATGCCCCAAAGCATTTTTTAAGGGATTGTACAGTCTAAAAGCTCACAGAGGGAAAATAATATATCATTTACAAATGCTTTATTCAAGAATGAAGTGGGGTTTTTATATATATAGAGGAGTCATGAAATGTAGTAAAGAGCATAGGTTGTATATAGTTCTCAAAGTATTAGAAGTAATGCTTGAAAGAATCTGAAGCTACAGGAGCAAAAAACAGAGAAAAATCCTCAACATTAAATGGATTTAGACTATGTAACATATAGAAGGTTATATGAAACATTGTTTTTAGAAGGAGAATATAACAACATTTTCTTTCTCCAAGCAAAACCCTATAGCAACAACCTGAAAATGATAGTACATAGAAAAATACATGAAAATGAAAATCCATGGCATATAAATTTTAAGCATTTGTTCATTTCCTATAAGATAACCATGAGATGTAAAGTAGATGCAGCCGAATCAAAAGTAAAACATAGAAAATCAAAAATATGTTTATCTTTTCTACATGTATGGAGCTCGAAAACGACATTATTTCCACATAAAATGACCAAAATCTGAGAAAATACAACAGATTGTATGCTGGTAGAGGCTTAGCCACGCAACTTCAACACAGAAGTAAGTCTCCAAATTTTTCAAGGCTCAAGAAACCCTCAAATGGTGGTGTAGCTGGCAACAAAATGGATTTTTCAAAAACAAAAAACACACTCAGAATGGAGGAGAATATAGAATGTCATGGCCTATAGGGCCCAAATCACTAATGGAAAGGCTTTCATTCACTTGTGTTCTCAAAAAAATTTCTTACTAGCTGGTCTACGTGGAGAATCAATAAGTTCAAGCATGGAAATGCCTCTGTACGACCTTGAAATTCACAAAAAAATCTTTGAAACCAGCTCCAAACCCTCATCATTGGCAGCCAAGCTTCTTTATGAAGCTTTGAAGGCACAAATGAAATGAACCTTTTTTCTTTTTTGCTCTTGTTTTAGGGTTGAAACCCTATATCAAAGGCATGATAGAAGATTGGCATTTTTTCCATTTCTTTGATTAAGAATCAAATGATAACTAATACCCCATGCCTCATTATTCTTTCATGCCTTTGACTTAGGCATTTCAAATGTAAAATGAGAGGTCTTTTATCCTTGCATTTTATTTATAATGTAAATGCTTAAATTAAATGATCGATTATAAATCATTTAAATTAAGTCATCAACTTTTAAATGCAAGAAAATAGAAACATGTGCTCAATACAAATAAGTCATAAGAGGTTTCCAATGTATGAAAAGGAGATGTGCTTTATCTTTGACTTGAATACAAATAGGAGCATGTGTTATTATGACCAAGTCACAAGGGAAGAGAGATATTCTTTGAGTTATGACATTACCTTGAATTTGGGGAGGTTGGAATCAGTTTGCAACATATGGAGAAGAAATAGGAGTTGTTTTGGGCTTTCATAAGTTTTGGAGAGCATTTTGGAGTCTTTTTGATGTGTAATCATGTTGGACAAGGTCAAATTGGACTTTTTCACCTATTTGGAGCCTTTTGGGATGAGATCCAGTTGCTATTTTTTAGGCTTTTTGAAGGCTTATGGGAATTGATGCTTCTAGATGCTATTTTGATAAACCTTGTTGGGAGTTGGCTACTTAATCACTTTTGTAACTCTTTTTTGAGTTAGTTCTTGAGTTGTACTTTTCTTCCTTGTGACTTTTACAGTCCTTTGTTAGATTTTACGCATTTTGTAACTCATTTTTGACATGAACTCAGAAAGGTCCTTGAATATTAATGCTTGAAGATTTTTTCCTTCTTATTCTTGCAAAGTTTTGTGTTCTTAAGGTGATTGATCAAATCACATGTGAGGTATTTTTACCTCCTTGTAATTTTTTCTCATTTCATGCCTTTTCTGCAAAGTTATCTTTTACACAAGTTGGAAACTGTGTTTTTTTAAAAATTGCACATAGCTTTTTAGATTGTGAAAAGAATCTTTCCCTTCTGAAAGTTAGGTCAGTTTAAGTCTCTTTTCTGAAATATTCATGCATAAAACTTATTGAAATAAGTTGTGGAAGTGTTCTATTTCATTCATTGAAAAGCAAGTGTCTGTCCTCTGAATTTTCAGGTTTTTACTAGTTAGGTGTATCACCATAGGAAATACTATTTACCAGTTTTAGCTTTATTCATTTTCATCAAATAATTCTCCCCTTTCCTTACAAATTTCATTATATTAGGTGATAACTAGCTAAGGAATCCAACCTATCCGAAGGTTCGTTCTCATTTTGGGTAGCCCACAACCCGAGAATGTTATCATGTTTCTCTAGCTAATTAAGTTTTCACAACTTAGTTTGGGTGCAAGCTTAAGAGATAACACTCACCAAACCCTTAAATGAAACCCTTGAAGGACTACAACTTAGTAGACCTCTCTAATGTATTGATCTTGCATGAATGGCTTAATTGATGATGTGATCTTGATGCTTGAAATTTGACTTGAATGCTTGAAACCTACATCACAATGTTAACTCCAAAAACATGCATGATGCTTGATAACTTTGATATGATGCTTGAGATATTGATTGTTGTAGAAAATGCTTGATAAATCTGCTTTTGAACGCCTTTGACAATAATCTTAGCTCTTGTGAAGTCTCTCAAAAAGTTATAGGATTTCTTAGGATTTGAATTTGATAAAAAGACCTTGATTTTATAGAAAATTCTATAATTTCCTAAAAAAATAAACATTATAAGCCAACACTTAAATCATGAAATTAGGATCTTAAGATGCCGCCAAAAATATGTTTCAAACATTTTCTAAATAATCAGGACATATTCATTTATTGGTGTTAAAAATAATAAATGCATTAATTAAATCACAACTCCCCTTTCGGAAGTTGCGATTAAGTAGTCTTGTAAATGAAAAAATTAGACAATTAGAGGCTTAATTAAGTCCAATTAATTAAGGGACCCAAACATAGTGTAAAAATGTAAAGGAGTACATTTTTCGATACTACATTTACCCCCCACTTTAGTGAGAAGATGAGCCTGTGCTCAAACTCACACTAAAGTAGTCAAACAAGTGTCAAGATAGGTCTAATTGTACATATGTTGGAAAGGTAAGAAATCCAAGGTCAAGGAGGATGATCAAGCCCCCAAGATCAAAGATCTCATGCATGCCAAACCAAAAAAGGCACAAATAGACACATGCAGGTGATCCCACAATATTGGTTTACAATTCCGTTGAGGAAGGAAAATTGCAAAAACTCTCCCATGGAAAAAAAAGTTGGTTTTTAGGGGTTCACA
>VDFB02022805.1:0-28790 GCA_007258455.2 Sequoia sempervirens | reverse complement strand
CTTTAGCCTACTCTTGTGTAGCAACTTGCTTCATCTTCTAGGATTTCTTCATCGAGGGATAAAGATAAGCACTTTCCCTTGAGTAGACCTCCCATTTTTTGAAGACCTCACAAACTCTAATGGTTTGTTATATTCCTTTGACTATGCCTAGCATAGATAGAGGAAAGGTCCCCACATTGATGAAGTCAAAAACCCATATATTTGAACTTCTAGTTCTTCCTAACATACTCCACCCTACTATATATAGTAGGCATGAGAAGCCCTCTTTTTTTTAATATATATTTAAAAAATTATGTATAATATAATATATGATAAACTAATATATTCTATGGTAAATTAATATATACTAGGAAATATTAATATTAATATAATATAACATTATATTAAATATAAATAGTATAAGTTATATTTTATACATATAGTATTAAAAATATTTCATAATATAATATATTATAAGAAAATATTTGATGGGTGTTGCTCCATCCATTCTTCCTCCTTCCCTCCATTTCCATCTCCCTTCCTTCCATCTCCTTCCATCCCCGATTGTATATTTGCTCCTCCGACTTATCCCTCCCTTTATCCCTTTTCTCCCTCTCCCTCTCTCTATCTCTCCATTATATCTCTTCCATTACCTCTCTTCCATTCCTCCCTTTCCATCCATCCACCTCTCCTACCTTTCCCTCCTTCCCAACTTCATGATGGAATTGCTAACACTATATTGATTCATCATTCATTTAACATTCAAGTTGGAGGGCATACATATGCAATAATATGTTTGATTAATCATTCATTTATCATTAGCCTCTATCCATCAAAAGGATAAGATATATTTCATTAGGATTTCCATTGTGGAGGTGGGAACACCAACATAAGGTTTGACTAAGGAAATCCCCTATATGGAACAACCCTTCCTCTCTATTTGAATGTGTAGGTTTTAGATCTAAAGAAGATTGAGAGAAGCTTGAAGGCCAATCATTCATTGTTGCATTCAAACCCTACACCTTGAAAAGATACAAAAACCCAGTTATCTCAACACTTAACAAAGATTTGGTAGCACAAAAACTGTACAAAAAGGGATCTATCTAGCTCTAGAAGAATATGAAACTAGATTTGGAATTCATCTAATAGGACATATTTGTGCAAGGTGACTTATTCCTCAAGAATTATCTTCAAATTCATATCATAGGTGCACATAACTCAATCTATTTCTTACGTCATAATTTTTATGTGACATTTTAGATCTATTGTTTTTACATCAAAATCATTATTTGTGTCATTTGCCTAATTATTAATTCCTAAATCCATCCCAAGTTTTGTCAAGGGAAAATTGAATCACCATTCAAGTTGTAAGTCAATCTTGTTCCATGTTCAAATCCATCAAACCCTCACTAGTAGAAAATTATAAATGAGATGTTTGAAAAAGTTACCTAAAGACCTAGAGTTAAATATCTAAAGACTACCCACCTTTGGATTTATTTATTCCCAAGGGGAGGAACATTATTTTTCAAATTTGGATCATCTTTAGTACTATTTATCATGGATTAAATTTTGGAATAGGAGCTAGTTTCTATGGGGAAATCTTAATTATAATTATGTGACCAAAGTAATTTTCTTGGGGGGACATGTTGAGTCCCACATTTATTTTTCACATGTACACATTTATTTTCTCTCTTTTCAAGGGGGGGTCTTTTTCTCATTGGGTTTACTTCCTTTCTCCAATTTATTAGAGATTGCATTTTAATATGGTACCTCATTAGGCCTGCTTGTTGGGACCCAATTTTTTTAGCCCATCTAAGTTATGTGTAAGGGCCCAAAATTTTTAGCATGGGCACATAACTCTACTCAATTTATTTCTATTTCTAGCCACATGCTATTATTAGCCAACCATTTTTTTCTTTAGCTAGATCTAAATTAAGTGGTGACATTCCTATATCTATTTTTAAATGTTTTTTTCTCTATATATACATCCATTTTTGATATAAGAGCATCCACGGTGTAAGAGAAGTCTTGCATCCTAGAACAAAAATTAATTTTGATTTCTATTAGGTTTAGTGAATAAATTTTAAGTAGGGCTAAAAATGGTAGGGTTACTATTCTTAGTAATTTCAAAGGGCTAAAATAGTAGGTTACTATTTTTTAGTAAGTTAGAATTTTTTCAGGTATGGACATGAGATATTACATAGAGCTCTAGTATGGTGTAATGAAGCCAATGGTGAAGAAACCACTTCAATACTATAACTGAGGGTAATTTCTAAGGTTAGATTAGATCAATCAATATGAATATAAAAGACAAAAACCCAAAGACCTATCGAGTACAAAGGAATTTAAACAATAAACAGTTATACCTGTAAATCGAGTTCTCCATGATTACCTCCATAGTACCTTCTTACTTGCTGGATGATGCTTTGCCCTCAAATTCATCGTGCGAGCAATCTGTAAATGTATGCCTATGTCCTACACCAAGCTTTGAAGGTTTTGCATAAAATGTCTAAAGCTTATGCCTATGACTATGATTGACAATGTCTATGCCTAAACAACACTAAGATTTGATTAAATAAAAGACTAATTGCAATGAGAAATCTAGGTGTGCAAGTGCAAGAGTGTGTAAAGTGGATACGTGTAAATGTGTAATCGAAAAGTGAGAGGAAAATGGCATTTTATAGAAAATTCCATTTTGAATGGACGGGTGAGATCAAATTCTAAGAAAGACCTAGAATGAGAGGTCCAGATTAAATCTGAGAATCCCTAATTAGGGTTAGGGAAAATTCATTAATCGAACGATGAAAATAATATCTCAGATAATTGGATCGACAGTGGAGAATAAATGAGATAAATTAATTAGAAAATAAAGATTTTCGAAAAAGAAGAAGATAAAGACTGAACTGAAGATCAAATTTGGAAAATCAAGAATCTGGCCGATTACTTGATTTTTGGAAGATTAGTTACTATTTTGAATTAAATTAATTCAAAATAATGATTTTGTGAGACAATAAATAATCTTTTTCAGATGATTTACCAAAATGGACTGACAGTTAAGAAAGTGATGACATTTTAAATAATTTCATTTATTTAAAATGAGAGGAACATTAATTTTGACAATTAAATAATCAAAGATAATTATTTAATTTAGTAGATAAGATTAATTAGTTAAATAAATTAATCAATTCATTTAATTATGACAGTTAGTGACATATTAAATAACTAAATAAAACTTATTTATTTAATAATCAGGAAGAAATATATGACAAAGGGTAATTAAATAAATTAAGAAATTTATTTAATTAAGGGAAGACTTAGACAATTAATGATGTATTTAATAAATAAAATTTATTTATTTAATAATCATGAGAAGAATAAAGACATGGTCAAAATTAAACAATTATAAAATTATTTAATTAATAGTGAGATATGGACCGATGACATAATTGATATTAATTGTATAGGAGGCGAAGAAGTGGTAAGAAATGGAAAAACTAGGGCCTAGGTCATTTTTTAGGTGTTTGCATTTTGCCTCTTTGTGTAATGTAGCATGTAAAAAGCATTGTGAAATAAGTAAAAAATATGCCCCAGTAAAGGTACGGAGTATCATTGCCCCCTCGAGAAATTTTTCAAATTTTAGGTCAGCGACAAAAAAAATTGTAAAGGGTCCCGATAAATCAATTTGATGACCAGAAAAAGAATGGCGCAGTCGGTTTTGAATTCTGAAATGTTTAAAGCAGGTAACGAGGAAGTCAAAGTTGGTCAAATGAGCCTCCAGTAATAACCTTGTTTGAGAAATGTCATTTTGACTTTATAAATAGGTTGACAAAGGGGTAAAACTCAATTCATTTCTACTATTTACTTTGCAAGTTTCACGAGCCCAGAGCGAAAAGGAGCACAACAAGGATGGTTATTCGAGTGACAAAGCATTGCGGTGAGATTGTACGGACATTCAGACGGCCAGAGGGCTTAGAGCTAGCGGTATGTACCCTTGTCTTGCTTTGTAATTTTTTTGTTTTGCGTGCCAATTTTAGTTTTCTAGGGCAAACAACTGTGTCGCAATGCAACTGTGTTCGCATAAGCCGCAATCGCTTGCGCATTTGACGCATATGATGCATTGCGACATGAATGACCAGTTAATCATAGGGTGGGAAATTCATTGTGACGCATTTGATAAAAATGCAATGCATTCACCTAATCGAGTCGCCTATGAGAGTTGGAAAGCCGCAATTGTCTTTTTGTGCCGCAATTGCACTTTTGAGCGATGCATTCGCCTAACCGAGTCGTAATTGCCATAATTCGTGATGCAATTGCCATTATGCAATGTATCTGGACAACTGAGTGACACAACTATCATGTTGCAAAGCATTTGATGATTTGATAGACACATTCGAATATTTGTGATGCAACTACTATAACGTGACGCATTTGATGTTTTTCTTTTACTGATACCGATTGTGGTACTTGTGAAACCGTTAATGCTTTTGATGTTGTTGATAGTTGTCTAGAAAATATTGATATATTGTTCACCTTTTTGCAGAGGCAGCTTGCCCCTATCTACACACGAGAGAGCAGACCGACCACAATTTGATTTGTTGACTAGTTGAGCCCACGAGAGGACCATCGATTGATGTGACTAGGGTTGTTCTACATTGCCTACATGCCCGCCATTCGGGAAAATAGGGGATTACTAATTGTGCTATGTGAGCATTGGCATTCAAAGACTTGCTCGTTCCACCTTCTGACAGGTGAGGCTACCATTACTCTGGAGGATGTCTACCAGATTCTTCGAGTGCCGATCCAAAGGAAGCGGATTGTCTACGATCCTCGGCATGGCGAGCAGACCTTTTGAGCTTACTACCATGATCAAGGTGCAGGATTGGGCATCCAAGGTTATGAGATCAGATGGGAGTTCATGGAAAATCACTATGGTCACTTTCACACATTCCTTGCAACTCTGATTGGGGGGATCCTGATTCCTGATCATCGAGGACACAGATTTCCTATTGGCTAGGGAGATGTCCTGGTTGGCATGAGATGAGACATGACCATGTATGCTTGGGGTCCTTGCTTACTGGGGACACTCTACCATCAGCTGCATGACATTTCCTATAGGAGAGGAGAGAGCATCTCGTGTGGCACTACGTTGATGATGATATGGGCCTGGGAGCACATATCCATATTTCATCCACTGATTGATAGACCACAGTTGACTGACAATATGCCCTATGCTTATTACTACACCATTGCCTTACATTGAACCCGAGGAATCGTTTGAGACAGAGTTGGTAGCGGCATTGGTTGACGCGATAATTAACATACAAGAGGCTGGGATGGTGGGAGGATGGTGGTGGAGCCCGCCCGGTGCAGCCAGAGTACTTAGATGTTTGATTTAGGAATGGAGTACGAGGCATTTGATAAGGTAGGATGTACTGGTAGTTTAGAGGTAAGGAGTGTACAGCCAGAAACGGTAGAAATCGCCCGGTCGCCTTCTAGAGAGTATGCTTAAGGGACCAGCAAACTCCATTGACCATTTGGAGCAAAGCAGTTAATGAGCTATGTGAGGGCAGCATGGGGATGGAGGAAGCGGTGATCCCAGGGAATGACTTGCTAGGTGCACCATTTATAAGTGGCCCGGTTGCATGCGACTATAGATGCCTTGCATTGGGTCACGGATGGGTAACACCATTGAAGCAATAATCGATTATTCCTGCATCATGTCCTTGAGGCGGGAAGGCCGGAGTGGTAGGGAGTAGAGATGGAGAGTAGGGAGGTAGAGGCAGGAGGCGGGGTGGAGATGGAGGTAGGGGTGGGGATGATGGCGGGGACAGAGGTAGGGGTGGAGACGGAGGCAGAGGTGGGGATGATGGCAGAGATGGAGGCAGGGGTGGAGATGGAGGAAGAGGTGGGGATGATGGCGGAGATAGCCAGAGGTGACAGTTGGATGGGCAGAGACAGGTCAGGAGGGTGCACCTGGCCTGGCAGGGAGTAGCAGTAGGTGCTATCCACTGGGGTTAGTGTGAGGAGGGGGAGAGGGAGGAGCAGCCCCGATAGGAGGGAGAGGGTGAGGAGAGACGAGAGGAGGAGGTGGCAGAGGATGTGGAGAGGTAGGAGGAGGATGTGGCGATGGAGGTGGAGAGGTAGGAGGTGGATGTGGGCAATGATGACAATGATGACGATGGTGCCATGCATGAGGCCGAGAGACTGCTCAGATGGCAGATGGTGGAGGGAGAGGAGGAGATCCCCTCCAGTTCAATGTTGCCTCAGGATGCCATGATAGATCAGAGGGTGGCTGATTTACAACAGAGATTAGATGAGAGCATGGCACAAGTCAGGGCACTACAGGGAGAGCGAGAGGTGGCTCGAGTAGAGCAAGATCATGCAGTGATCTACCAGCAGGACTCAGCTTAGTGGTGCACATAGTTTGCAACTTTATGCATAGGGCCCATAGGGGACATGGCTCACGAGTTGGCTAGAGTGAGCATGAGATTGGGGCAATATCAGACATTATATGAGCAGGTAGTGCCACTTGAGCGATGGGATCCTACCCTGTCATAGTCATAGACACAGACAAGTAGTGGCCACAGATCAGGTAGTACCAGTGGTAGTAGGAGTCACACCAGCATCAGAGGATCTACCTTGACAAGGCACACATCAGTGCACAGGTCACATCACTCATGTCAGCATACCCCAAGTCACCATTCGAGCCATAGTCATGGGTTGATGGGTTTAGTATAGAGATCAATATAGGGACAGCCTCCGGTTGTTGATCCATTGATTTCTCAGAGTCAGGCAGCATTGACATCATAGATGTTCATTATCGTGGAGATGACACCTTCATTCTCAGTTCCACTGGTAGCATAGACAAAGGTTGCTACAGGTCCACCCATTGTTTTAGTGCCAGTTTCAAAGCTTCCGCCTCCACACTCTTCGCCACAAGGGGATGATGAGAGTCTACCCTAGGGGCATGGTTGTTATTATGACACATTATGTATATTATTGAGCTTGCGAGCTCCATTTTTGGGATATCCCCTGACTTTATCCTATGACATTGTACATTTTTTGAGATGATGTTATATGATGATGCAATTTTGATGTGGCCTACATGTGTTATGTGATGCTCTTTGATTTAATGTATTATGATATGTATGATGTATGATGTTGATTTATGATGCAGCATGTATGTCCTATGATGCTTATTTATTATTTTGATGCCCTGATGATGCAATGCGTACTTATGATGATAATGATAATGATGTGCATAATGTATTTAGTAAATGGATGTCATGTTGTTGATTATGTTAATGCACTTGTTTGTGATTATGTATATGATTTAATGTTGCGGATGATGTATGTATGGACCTAATGCAATGTTTATATGATCATGTATGCACTTATGTTTTTGGATGTCATAGGATATCATCGTGAGATGGACAAGAGAAGATGACAAGACTAATGAGAGAAGATGACCAGACCAAAGAAGAGGAGATGACCAGACTGAAGAAAATGCATGTTAGTTCCTAGACCAAATCCTTCAAAGCTTTACTGTAGGACATTAGTATTTATTGCTCTTAGTCATCATTGGGAAAACTATTGCAATTGCCAACAAACACCATGATATGACATAGATCAAGGGTGTGCAAGGTTGTACCATTATGTAAGACAAGTAGTCGTAGATGAGGATGATCATGACTCATACTAAGAGTGTGATTGCCCCAATCTTTTTGTCATAATCAACCACAAGCAGAAAAAGACATGGACAAATCATGAAACGCCATTGCTTCTCTAAATCCTATTTCTAGGACGTCCTTGAGAAACTAGTGGCATGATTGTCAAAATACAAAAAAATAGAGCCCTTACCATGATATGTCATTTTTCTAAATCCCAAAATTAGGACCTCATTGAGAAACTAGTAGTCATGCGTGTTAATCGTCATGATACGTTGCTGCTTCTCTAAATCCTGCTTAGTGGGATCTCGCTGAAAAAATAATATCATGATAAAAACTAAAAGACAATTGTCAAGTGTCAAGTTTAATAATGATGAGATGCCCAAGCATTAAAGCTTTGATGTTGCGCAAACAACAAATGTCAAAATTTTCCAAATTCATGAAGGACACATCATGAATAATATGAATTCCAAGACAACTGATCTCCAAATGTCATGTGATGGTGATGATGATGATGCCTAGGAAGGACACATCCTAAGGCATAAATGACACAGTTGGTTATTCAGAAGGACACATCTAAAAAAAATTGATGTCGAGATAAGTGATCCTTAGATGTCGAATGATAGTGATAATGCCTAGGAAGGACACATCCTAAGGCATGAATGACAGAGGTTATCTTTCAAAATGACACATTTGAAGGTTAACAAAGATTTGATAGTTTGATGGGGTATGATGATTTGACTTGCTTTGACCGAGTTGGACTTGTGTTTGTCTATATGCCGATATTGTCATGATGATATGATTAACTGTTGATGAGATTGTCATTTTGAAATAACTGATTGTCATGATTTGTTCTTAGGAGTTTACCCATTTGGGAGTGATTTTCTTTGTCTCGAAGATATTCTAACATGTGTGCCAGTGTAGTGTCATGAACCCTAATGGACTGACCTAGTGCGGCCTTAGGGGCTCATCGACAGATGGCCTTTCCTATGTCATACACTCAGAGACCTCGTAGTTCGACATGACCAATGACTTTGTCCAAAGGACAGAAGTTTGAATCATGATTTTATGCTGACAAACCTAAATGGACTAACCTAATGTTTCGGGAACTCAAATGTGAGTCTTGCCTACGTAGCAAATGCACAGAGACAATGTAGTTTGGACAAATGACAAAGACTGATTGATATGACTGACTTTGACAAGAGATGATATTGCGTTTACATCCTTCGAGCAGTCTGATGTTTTTGTTTGTGGTTTTCTTCAAGACGTTTTATGATTTTTAGGTCTTTTTTCAGGACATTTTATGATGTTTTTGTCTTTTTTTAGGACTTTTTGCAATGTTTTTGTCTTTTTTTAGGACTTTTTACGATGTTTTTGGTCTTTTTTCAGGACTGTTTATGATGTTTTTGTCTTTTTTTTCAGGACTTTTTACGATGTTTTTGTCTTTTTTCAAGACTTTTTGTGATGTTTCTATCTTTTTTCAGGACTTTTTACCATATTTTTGTCTTTTTTTAGGACTTTTTGCCAATTGCCAAGATCATGTGTGACATCCATTGTAGTTTCATGATAAAAACTTTTCCCCTAGTTAGGTCCAAGATTTAGTCATTTTTAAGGAACATGGACGGGATGCTGCTGGTTTACTAGATGGACAGTCGTCAGGACTAGATGTCAATCATTTATCCACTATGACAGGTAGGGTAGAATGTGGTGGTGATTTGCATAATAATGGCGATAATACCTTTCATCCTAGGCCAAGGCAGACAAAGTGACAGTAGATGGCAGAGCAATGATTGATTATGCATGGTGCCTGTTTGCTAGGTTTTCACTATTGAACGAATCATTTTTCTCTTTACTATTTTCTTGACTTTTTTATTTTTTTGGTGTCACCAAGATGCCTGTTTGCCAGGTTTTCATCAAGGCAACAAATTTTATCATTTTTCAATTTTTTTTGTATTTTGCGATTTTTCAACTCAATCCTCTGATGCTATGTGTAGAACTTTCAAAGATGTAAATTGTTGATGGGCTCTATCTATGGTTCTCCATCAGGTGTGGCCAGCTGATAAGCTCCAGAACCGAAAGAAGATATGATAATGTAGGGACCCAACCAGTTTGGTTCAAACTTTCCCAGCTTTTCTCTATCAGCTTGGTTCTTGGGGTTCTGCATGAGAACTAAGTCGCTAATGTCAAATTGTCTGACCATAACCTTCTTATTGTAGCTACGAGAAAGACGGTTCTGATATGCTTGGAGATGGTTCAGTGAATTTTTCCTTCTTTCTTCCAGCATTTCTAGCTTGTGCAAGCACGATTGTCGATACTTGTCTTCATTAGTTAGACCCTTCAGGGAGACTCATAACAAAGGAATTTCAACCTCAATGGGAAAGATGGCCTCAGCACCAAAGACTAGGGCAAATGGAGTGGCTCCTGTAGGCATATGAATGCTAGTTCGGTAAGCCCATAGAGTAGGGTTGAGTTGTATGTGCCAGTCATGGCCAGCATCGTTGATAGTCTTTTGAGTTTTTTGACAATGGTTTTATTGGACGCCTCAGCTTGACCATTTCCTTGTGGGTAGTAGGGAGATGAAAAATGGTGTTGAATGCGAAATCGTTCACATAACTCCCTGACGTCTTGGTTTTTAAACGAATGTCTATTGTCAGTGATGATGGATTGCAGAAGGCCATATCAGCAAATGATGTAGTTAAGGATGAACTTGGATATTTTTTTGCCGGTAATATATGTCAATGGGATGGCTTCAATCCACTTCATAAAATACTCAGTGGCGGTGATAATGAATTTGTGGCCGTTGGATGAGGTTGGATGAATTTTACCCACGAGGTCGAGTACCCATTGAGTGAAGGGCAAAGGAGAAGTGATTGGTCAAAGTTCCTGTGTTGGAGCATGGATCAAATCGTTGTGAATCTAACATTTGTGACAAGTCCTGACATATTCAATTGCATCCTTTTTAATGGTTGGCCAATAATACCCAAGTCTCATTACTTTCTTAGCTAGAGTAGGACCACTCGAATGAGATCCGCATATACTGTCATGCACTTCGTGTAAGGTTGTACGCACTTTGTTGGTGTCGAGACATCTAAGGAGGGTGTTGTCAAAACTATGGCGATAAAGGGTGTCACTGAAAATGGCATACTTTGCAGATTTTCGGATGAAGGACTTCCTTTGGTTATTGGACAGGTTTAGTGGAAGGGTTTGAGATTTTAGGTAGTCATAAATATCCTGATACCAGGGAGAGTTGGGACCAACAAGTTTGCAAACCATTTCTGATTCTGGGATATCATATGCCGGCATTAAAAGTTGTTCTATTAAGAACTCAAATTGTGACACATTTTGAGGGATGTCCAAGAGAGAACCAATAGTAGCCATTGCATCAGCTGCCTTATTCTATGTCTTGGGGATTTGTTGAAAAGAAATCAATTGGAAGTATGTCAGGAAACTATCCACCATCCTCTTATAGGGAAGCAACTTCTCATCCTTTATTTCATAGTCATCATTCACTTGGTTGATAATGAGCTCAGAATCTCCGAATACAAGTAATGTCTGAATTTTCCATTTAATGCCATTTTGAGACCTGTGACTAGTGCTTCATATTCAGCAATGTTATTTGTACAAGGGAAAGCGATCTAGAATGCCTTAGGAATTGAATCCCCCTATGGTGTGATAAACAAGATTCTAGCGCCTGAGCCATGACCAGTATGAGACCCATCAAAATATAGCTTCCATGGTACCGCTGGTTTCGCATGAAAAATGGACTCCATTAAAATCAGGTTACTGAATTGAGATGAAGTGACTTGAAGATACGATTGCATGCACGCTGGTTGATCGCTTCAGCCCACTATCCGCTTTTTATTGCCTTACGCTTGACGCGGCCCTTGTCATACTAAACATTATGCATGACCCATTTTTCCAACCGCGGAGCCTATTAAATATTACTTTGGGGCTTTAAGGGGTATATTTACGTTGGATGCAATCTTGGCAACCAATTGTTAATGCGGTGATTGAGCATATGGTAGCATCTTAGTTTTTGGGATGCAATAGAAGAGGCATGCATGTTCAATGTTTGTGAGAAACTCCCAAATCATACCCTATGGGATTATTGGTATATATGAAATAACAACTTTTCGGCCCCTTCATAGATGCATTTGAAACATTAATTCCCCGATCTTTGAACTTGTAGTGAGATGTATAGGTTGTCGTAACTCCCATGAATGTGAGACATGGGGACTAATTGTTGACGATGGTAATCTTGTTGATTTCTGAGAGCTTCTTGACATTTATCTATCCATACCCTTGTGCAATAGATACTGGAATGGGTGACACTTATTTGCCAATTGGGCTATGAAATGCCGAATAGATTGTACTCTACCTTGTAGAGTTCTGAGTTCATTGATTCCTCTGGGCGGAGGCATGTCTATGATGGCTTTGGCCTTTGCTGGATCAACCTCTATACCTCTTCAGGAAACTATGTATCCCAAGAGTTTTCCTGATGTGACCTCGAAAACACACTTCTTAGGATTTAACCGGACTTTTTACTCTTCAAGTCTCTTGAAAATTGTGTCAAGCACCTTTAGATGATCTTTCCTGGTTAGTGATTTGGCCAATAGGTCATTTACATACTCTTCCATTATTTTGTGCATCATGTCATGGAATATTGTGGTCATAGCCCTTTGGTATGTGGCACCTGCATTTTTGAGACCGAATGGCATGACATTCCAATAATATGTACCCCATGGGCAAGTAAATGCCATTTTGTGCTAGTCTTCAAGAGCAATTTGAATCTGATTATAGCCAGAGAAACCATCCATGAGGGATAGCATCTCATACCCTACTATGAGGTCAACTATGATGTCAATTTTTGGCAAAGGAAAGTCATCCTTTGGGCATGCTTTATTTAGGTCTCAAAATTCTGTACATACGCGGATTAGCCCATTTGGCTTTGTTACTGGCACAAGGTTAGAAATCCATTCAGCGTAGTCAATAGAGTATGAATCCAACGTCTAGTAATTTCTTTAACTTAGCCTTGACCAATAGAGCAACTTGAGGGTGCATTTTGTGCAACTTCTGCTTGACTGGTTTAGCATTAGGTAATAGTGGCAAATGATGTAGAACTAGTTCTGGGTCCAATCTTGGCATGTCAGCATAGGACCATGCGAAGTTTATTTTTCTTTCTGCAAAGAATTTATGAAATTCTGATCTCTCATCTTCAGTTAATGATGCCGCAAAGAGGACCATCTTGAGATCTTCTGCAGTTGATATGTTATCCTCTATTATGTCTTCAATAAGCATAGCTGATTTCTCCTGTTGCATGGGGAGAAAGTCCAGTCCTCCATCTTTGGGTGCCTCAGAGAGGTTTTCACCCACAAATATGTCCTTTATTTTTACTATTTTATCGTCAAGAGGTGCCTTTCAGTTTTCACCTAGAGATGTTTCATTTTTTATCTTATTTTTATTTTTACTTTTGCGACTAGAGGACGGAGCAGTCTTACCGAAGTATGTCGTGCAGTCTAAATCAATGGAAAATCTTGATTTGTGGTCCCCACTGGGTATGCCTTCTCGTAATCCCATAAATTTAGCAATTGCCTCATCATTCTAAAATGTGTCCAGGGCAGGTGGTTCTTGTTGGTCCCAATCGACTAGCTCAGGGTAAACTAAGGAAATGCCATCGTCAATGTTCGTGAATTGGGGTGAGGATGCAGACATGCAGACAGATTTAGTGATGTTGTAGATGAGATTATCTTCATCCAACTATACATTGGACTCTATCCAATATTCTCCTTCACTAGTGTCATATTCATTGTCAAAATAAGGGGTGAAGGTTTTAGAGCCCTGGTTGTCAATGTTGTCTGATACTTCATATGGATTGGACTGAGGGGGTGTAGATGATGGGTGTTGTATGTCATGGGAAGTGGTAATGGGACTTTGACTATTTGGTGCCTATTCAATTTTTAATGTTTTCCAAAACCATTGTTTAGAGGTCAGTTCCCTTGGTTTGACAAACAAATCATCAAGACAACAGTCACTTAGGGACCGTTCTAAGCCAAATTCCCACTCTTGGGAGTTAGTTTTGGTGAGGGTTTCTTTAGTGGTCTCGACACTTTTCAAAGCATGTACTCGCTCACTCAAAATCCCAATGATACATCGATCATCATTGTTGGGTGATCCAAACCCTAATCAAGGATACTTCAAAATTTGAAAAGTTTCTATGGGTTCCCTTCAGCCAGTTTTATTTCGTCCTAGGCCACTAGTACCATCGCAGCCTTTAGCCTTCATTATGTCATAACCCTTGCCATACTTTTGAACTGGTAATGGGGGTAGTGCGACATTATCCTTATAGATCCATCATATAATGTCAGTAAGGTCTTCATTACTCATGTCTCCCCACTTGATAAAAACTATTTTCGGTGGAACTTTGAAAATTTCCCTTGGTTCCATTCTGAAACATGGCCGACAATATATCTTTGGAGACTTGGGTATTGTTGTTATGCTGTATGTTGTATTTAGTTTGAACTCTCCATAGTCGAGGTCCTGGATTTTGATAGTGGATTCAGTCTGAGGGTTTGTGGTAGGTGGTGGTGTGGCAGACGACGTGGATGGAGCTGACATGGAAGATGATGTGAGTGTGGATGGATCAATGTACTTGGATGATGAGGAGCCAGGTGCCTCCCAACTAATAGGCACTCAGTTTTCAGAAATACCCCTTAGGTTGGTACAATATTGGAAGGGGTCAGGGTCTCCGTATATGGTTATTTTCGTGCCGTCAAATGGAAACTTTAGGCATTGGTGATATGTGGACAAAATGACTTTTAAGGTGTGAATCCATGGACAGCCAAGCAAGATGTTATATGGTAGTTCCAAATCCAGGGCCTGGCAAGTTGTGTCCACAATGACCGGTCCCCCTCTGATAGGGAGAGAGATAACGCCACGTGAAGAGCATTCCTTGTCATCATTTGCTTTGATCACTATACTCTTTGTGGGGTCTACGCACACATCAGAGAACCCTAGAGCCTTAACCAGTTTGAGGGAGCATATGTTCAATTCTGCTCCGCCATCTACTAAAACCCGTCTAACTTTGTGCTTGTGGACAAAAGTTTCTATGTGCAATGCATCATTGTGCTTGGTTTTAGGTGATGAGTAATCTTGATCCGAAAAGGTGAGGTCGTGAGGCATAGTGAGATATCCCACCATGGTTTCAAATTGATTGACATCAATGTCCTTGGGGGCCGATGACTCTAGCAGGGCTTTATCTAGGATATCTTTGTGTGCGGGAGATATACGAAGCAGCTCAAGTATAGAGATTTCTCCAAGGTTAAGCCCGCTTGAGTTGTTACCCCATTTGCAAAACCTTCAGCAAGTGTTGTGCCTTATGAACCATTCATAATAGAGCCCCTTTAGCTCATCAATTGATAAACCTCCCGGGATGGACCAGTGCTTCACCTCTGTGAGCATCACCTAGATGCAATGAGTGCTAAGTGGACAATTCAATATCATGAGAGATGGGTTCTTGTTGAACCACTACTCATGAAACATGGGTCAATGAGTTTGACTCGAAACTACACGGTTGAATCCTGATAGCAATATCATAATTTGACACGCTGTAAAATACCTACCTACTTATCAATTGATGAGCTAAAGGGGCTCTATTATGAATGGTTCATAAGGCACAACACTGAAAGTTGCAAATGGGGTAACAACTCAAGCGGCTTAACCTTGGAGAAAACTCCCTGGTTAAGCGCCAGCTGGAGCGTCGCTGGGATGGGTGACCTCCCGGGACGGACCAGTGCTTCACCTCTGTGAGCATCACCTAGATGCAATGAGTGCTAAGTGGACAATTCAATATCATGAGAGATGGGTTCTTGTTGAACCACTACTCATGAAACATGGGTCACTGAGTTTGACTCGAAACTACACGGTGAATCCTGATAATTTATTGGAAAAATACCCCTGCCCCCATCAATTGATGAGCTAAATGGGCTCTATTATGAATGGTTCATAAGGCACAACACTTGCTGAAGGTTTTGCAAATGGGGTAACAACTCAAGCGGGCTTAACCTTGGAGAAAACTCCCTGGTTAAGCGCGCTTGAGCTAGAGCAGTACTGGGATGGGTGACCTCTTGGGACGGACTAGTGCTTCACCTCTCTGAGCATCACCTAGATGCAATGAGTGCTAAGTGGACAATTCAATATCATGAGAGATGGGTTCTTGTTGAACCACTACTCATGAAACATGGGTCACTGAGTTTGACTCGAAACTACACGGTTGAATCCTGATAGCAGTATCATAATTCAGATACTGTTTATAATAGGTCCACTAGAATAGTCATACTTGACTCGGGTGAAGTTAGCTTGATTATTGTGCATCTGTGGACCTGACGTAGAAGCCTTATGAGAACCATGGTCCTGCAGTGGATTCTTATGGATAGTATGATTTGAATTGGAGGCAAATTGAGATCCACCTACTTTAATGACATGACTTTCGATAAGATCTTGTATTAGGTTTTTCAGTTGTCGACAATTAGAGGTTGTATGTCCTTTTGCTCGATGGTATTCACAAAATGCATTGTCATTCCACCATGCTAGTTTGAATTGTCCTAGGTTATACGGTTTTGGTTCTTGAAGTATGATGACCCCATTCTGGAGGCATTTCTTGAGAACTTCCTCAATGGGTTCCCCCAAAGAAGTTTATCTGCAACCTTTAGGAAATTGTCTCATTTGATGGTATTGTCCTTGATTGTTTTGACCACTTTGGTTGTTTGAAAGAACATTGGGAGGAGGTGTCAATGTCTTTGTTGGTTTGTTTTGTTGTTGAACCCCTTTTAGGGCCAGTACAGGACCCACAATGTTTGCAGTCTTGGCATCAACAACACCCTCATTTGTAACGTGTTTATTTTTTATCCAGTATTTATTCTTGTTGGTGGTTAGATTGACATTTGTGTTTTTGGAACCATATCATAATTCTCCCTTTGCAATAAGGGCTTTCTCAATCTGGACCCCTTTTTCAACTAAATCTATGAAGTTTGTGCAACAATGTATTTGCAATGCATATTTTAGAGGCCCCAGAAGTTTTTGGACAAACATGTCAACTTTCTCCCTTTCGGGGATGTCAATATGACATCGACTAGCAAGGCTTCTCCATTTTTGAAAAAATGGGATAAATGTCTCTCTAACATCCTCTTGCGTGAGAGTGCACAAGCTAGTGATGGAGGTGTCCATGTCAATGTTGTACGTGTAGTTTTTTTATGAATTTTCATTTAAGCTCATCCCATGTCTAGATATCCTTTTGTGTGGAAAACCATTCAAGGGCTTGACCCACCAGACTTTTAGAAAAAATTCTCAAGTATGTTTGTTCATATGTGATGTCCATACAATTGGTTGCAAATTCACGAACATGTTCAATGGGGTTTGTCTTGCCTCTATATTTTGTGAAATTGGGTGACACATATCCTGGAGGAAATGGAGGCATGTATAAGCTCATGTCAAATGGGGATACATTTAGGTCATATGATATTTCCAATTTCTTGCCTGAAATGTATATGTTTTGAATAGTTTTTTCTACCCCCATTAGTCTTGTTTGGAGGGCATCCATAACAGGATCATTTGTGTTTCCATATGTCGGATTGCTTCGTGCACCATAGGTTCCTTTTTTTGTGTGTGAATATTGGTATATTGTGGCGGTATGGATTGTTGTGATATGTATGACGTGTGCGGATTGACGTGTTGTTGATATTGAAAGTTATGATTGGGTGCATGTTGGTGAGTATGAACGTTAGATGAGTAGGTTGCGATGTGTCCCCCAACCATGTGTGTCATTATTTGGGGAATGTGATGACCATGAATGTTATGATGTGTTAATGGTGCCATGGGTTGTGTTATTTGGCCACCTTGTGTAAATTGTTGAGTTTGCCTAAGAGGAATGTTTGTGTTTGTACCTTGGGAGGCAATGAAATTTGACTGTTTTGTCGTGTTAACATTTTGTTGTTGTCCTTGGATAAAGATACGTCCTGTGCCTCCTCCCAAAGGATTTTGTGAAATACCACTTAGCGGATATGTCAAAGTTGTGCTCATGGTAGTAGATGTAGCTATGAAGGGGGGATTGTTGTGACTTGATGATGCCCCCATGGCTTTTACTGTCATGGTATTTATGGTGTTAAAGGTGCTTGGGATGTTGGAGGTAACATGCACTGTTGTTGTGGCATCAAAGGAAGTATTGCTCGTAGTGTTTGGAAGTTGACCACTATGTGACATGTTATGTGTGTTGTTGTTATTAGGGTCAAGAGGTGTCAAATTTATCGTGTTAATGTCAAATCCTTGTGGTAACTTAGCTCCCTGACTCAAGAGTATGGCTAAGTATATGTCTCTGTCGTAAAGGAGCATTGTTTCAATGAATTGAGAGGCCTCTGGGTCTTGTGCTATTGCCTCTAAGTTTTCCTCAAGTATTTGACCATATTCATCTTTTTGCAAGAATTGTTCAAATGGACTGTTTGATGAGGATTGCATTGTCATTGGAGGTTGATTGTGTGAAATGGAAAATGGATCGTCAAAGGTCCAGTTTGGGTCATTTGTAGGATTATCGACAGTGGAAGTGAGGTCTTGTCAAAAGTTTTCCATTTGTCGTTGTTTTTGGAGTCTAGTTTCCACCATAAATGAGATTGCTCAAATGGGAATGACAACTAATAATGATGATATTATGTAAGATCTAAGTTCAAAATGATGACTAGGATGACTAATGTTTTTGGATTTTTGGGAATAAAATATGTAATGTCCAACTTATGATGCAATTAAGACAAGGGTACCTAAGCACTTCTAAGCTCAATCTTTGTTTTTGATTTCAGTTGCTAGAGGACTTTGTTGAAAATGACAAGGTGACAAGGTCAAAATAACTAGTGAATTTTCCTAACTAGACTTTTGAGTTGGAAAATATCACAAAAGAGGACAATGATTAAAAAAAAAGGGTTTGACAACTTAGTCCAAAAGAGCCTAGTTTCGAAAGCAATGACGTTGCAAATTGTGCTGAGATTTACCTAATCCTAAGGATGCAAAATGTGAACCTAGGGACAACCTAATGCCAAATGTATGCAACTAACAAAAATAATGAAGGATGAAACCTATGGTGATGAATGCAAACTAATGGTCAAGACTTTGAGCAATTTCAAGTTTGGTTTCTGACAAAATCTTCTTGGAAACAATGTTTGAAAAATTATTGACAAGATGAAGACTTTGGATTTGACTTTGTATGAAGTTTTAAATTGTGACAAGAAAATGTGTCATTTGAGGTTTCAGTTGCGTCACAGTTTTGCAAATGCTGCTTAGGAACTAACAAATGTGACTCGGTGATAGTCAATTGCATCACGACGCATGCGTATGTAGTGTTTGAAGTTTCAAATGTAGTTTAACAGAGCAATTGTGACTCATCAACTCAAATGCGGTTTATCATATGCGACACAGTTTTTGAAAAATAAGTTTATTGTCATTTTGATGGAAAAATTGATTTGTCTAATATTGGATGTTTTGTTTGGAATTGTAAATGTGATGATTCCAAAAAGCACTTGAAAAACACAGTGTTTTGAATGTAACCAATCACACATCAGATAAGTACAATCATAGGTTAGGCCATGAAAATATTCACTAGATTCCACGCAGGTTTCCCCAACCGCATATCTATAGCGTGTGAATTCAGAAGCTTGGCTGCACAGGCTGCCCCTTATAGTGCACTCTCTTCTCAGGCCAACCAAGCTTCCAACCCCCATGAAACTCCCATGGCAAGTTGATCACCTCTACTACAAACTGCGAAAGTGTGGATACCTTCACATCGACCGGTGTTGCGCTAGCAAATAGAAGGTTTTCGGCTTACTACATAAAAGTTTTTAGTTTAGGACCCCCATTCGAGTGGCCATACATGGGGCAAGAGATTAATCACCATTAAGGTGGCACTCCAACCTAAAGAGGTTAAGCTCAATAGGGTTTAAGGGAGTACAACTCCATCCATATGACACATCCGCACTCTCAATCTTAGGTTTTCCCTTAAGATTTACATTTATATACCGGTCGGGGGTAGCTTGGCTTTAGCTTTGTTGCCGCTTGAGTCGCTTTGAGTGTTGAAATGGTGCAGGAGCACCTATTTGATCACATGCCTCCATGAGGCCATATTGATTCATTTGTTCCATTTTAATGTCTTAATGTTGTAATATGTCTTAATGATCCATTTTTTATATGCATGAGGTCATTTGAGTCATAGGAAATTATATTTTAAGTTATTCATCACATAATGTTCAAAATTGCTCCATATTGTAAACATTGTCAAAAGAGCAAAAATTAAGTAATTGACAAATCAAGTGATTAGAAGTAAGTTAGAATAAGTTGTAGTTGGTTGATTTGAGGTAGTTTTTTTTTTCAAAGCATAAATAAGCCTCTCACAAGTCGAGGCAAAGGAGGGGGGAATGTAAATGATGGATAGATTAATGAAGAAACCCTATTTTTTATGCAAATTTCTATGTTTTTCCTGATAAAACGTGAATATCTGCTCCTGTACAGACATTTATGACTTGATTTTAAAGGTAAAGTCATTGGAAAAGATAGTATTTTGTTTCTGGATCATTTTTCACTTGGTCTGACTTAATTTCATGGAGAAATAAAGAAGTTATGGCATTTTTTTGTAAAACCAGCCTGGAACCCTACCAAGGGTTACCCGTTTTGGTAAAACCATCATAACTTTTGTTTGAACCGTTGGATCTGTCTAAAAATTGGAGTAAATTTATGTAACTAGGTAATATATAAACTGACCAGAGTGCTTGGATTAATGATTATTCATGTGAAAGTTATTAATGACAGTTTTCTACATTTTATAGTGAAGATCAGACTGTATTCCTAGGACAGCAGAGACAAACAATTTATTTGGAAATGATGTTTGTTGTGAGTGGAATTGTCTATGGCAGGTATTGCAAAGATTTAGACCCTCTTACAAGTTAGGATGTTGAAAAATACAATGGTGATGAGGACCAAGTTTAAGGAAGACAGGAAGGGCAGGATGTTGATAGTTTGGTCCAAACTGTAACTTACTTTTAATTTGATTGTTTCTCCAACTAATACTATGTATTTCAGTTTAAGATCATTCAGGAGAATATATTGAATGTTCCAATTTGTGTTGGTGATCAAGAGGGTTGTTGATGTTGTGTGTTTATTTTATGGGAGGAGGGCAGTCCATGAAGGTCTAGTTAGGCCTAATCTAGTATTGACAATTCATTGTTTGGTGTTGTTGCAAAATAGAGTTGTTTCTTTATTTGACATATTTCAAATTGAACTATAAGGTGTCCCAAAAGCTTCTTACAGTATGGAGTTAGGGATAGAATGGTGTAATTGTGATTTGATAGGGCCTAATTGCTGTTTTGGACAGTCAACATTGTAAATGAACATGTTTGAGAGTTTGTGTTGGGAAAAGGTTTTGAGTTCATTGTTTTGGTGATGTCAATGTGTTTTGAGGAATCTACAAGTAGTTGTATGCTTTAATCTCAGATTGGCTATGGAATCAAGTGATGTTTGTGAAATGAATGATGAGTTGAGTTGTGATCCTTTAGCTCAAGATCATGAAATCCCCTGCGCAAGCCCAATTTCTAGAGTTGGTAACCATTTTTCTTACACCCAAGATTGCCCGAAAGCGCAAGGGGAGAGGATACTCCGATATACCAAATCGTCAGGTAAGAATAGATAAAAATAAGTCTGGGTTTTTGATCACCAAGTTTTCACAAGGTGAGAGCATATTCCCCTATCGTTTTACAAACACATTCAAACAAAGAAAACAGAGGTTCATTTTAATTACACCAAAAAAAAAATGTGAGTTACACTACTAAAAATGCAAGCACATTGTTTTGATGTTTGGCCTTTGACAATCGAACCTACAAGACAATCCATTAGTAGTTTTAGTGTTTTTCTTCAACCCACGAAGAGTAACTACCAACAAGCTGCAAATCCTGATTAGTAATAGAAATCTTATGCTAGGCAAAATGCAGGAAATAAACAAGATAAAAGAAATGCAGAAAACAATAAAAAACCAAATGTAAAATAATAGAAAATTTTACCAGACGATTGCGTCATGATAGAGCGATTGTGTCTCTCTGTGTATCAGATGAGTTCCAATATTTCAAATGCCGGTTTCCCAAGGAAAATTGTGTCATGATAGAGAAATTGCGGCCTTTATGTTGGCGAATGTGACGTGACGCATTAGATGCGTCACAATTTTAAAAAAGGAAATTGTGTCGCTCCGTACCTATACCTCCAAAACAACAGAAAATACAAAAAAATCGTACGGAAATAACCAAAAAAATGGAGTCGGGTTCACCAATGTAACTGAGGGTAATTTCTAAGGTTAGATTAGATTAATCAATATGAATATAAAAGACAAAAACCCAAAGACCTATCGAGTACAAAGGAATTTAAATAATAAACAGTTATACCTATAAATTGAGTTCTCCATGATTACCTCCATAGTACCTTCTTACTTGCTAGATGATGCTTTTCCCTCAGATTCGTCGTGCGAGCAATCTGCAAATGTATGCCTATGTCCTACACCAAGCTTTGAAGGATTTGCATAAAATGTCTAAAGCCTATGCCTATGACTGTGATTGACAATGTCTATGCCTAAACAATGCTAAGATTTGATTAAATAAAAGAATAATTGCAATGAGAAGTCTAGGTGTGCAAGTGCAAGAGTGTGTAAAGTGGATACATGTAAATGTGTAATCGAAAAGTGAGAGGAAAATGGCATTTTATAGAATATTCCATTTTGAATGGACGGGCAAGATCAAATTCTAAGAAAGACCTAGAATGAGAGGTCCAAATTAAATCTGAGAATCCCTAATTAGGGTTAGGGAAAATTCATTAATTGAACAGTCAAAATAATATCTCAGATAATTGGATCAATAGAGGAGAATAAATGAGATAAATTAATTAGAAAATAAAGATTTTCGAAAAAAGAAGAAGATAAAGACTGAACTGAAGATCAGATTTGGAAAATCAAGAATCTGGCTGATTACTTGATTTTTGGAAGATTAGTTACTATTTTGAATTAAATTAATTCAAAATAATAATTTTGTTAGACAATAAATAATATTTTTCAGATTATTTACCAAAATGGACTGACAGTTAAGAAAGTGATGACATTTTAAATAATTTCATTTATTTAAAATGAGACGAACATTAATTTTGATAATTAAATAATTAAAGATAATTATTTAATTTAGTAGATAAGATTAATTAGTTAAATAGATTAATCAATTCATTTAATTATTATAGTTAGTGACATATTAAATAAATAAATAAAACTTATTTATTTAATAATCAGGAAGAAATATATGACAAAGGGTAATTAAATAAATTAAGAAATTTATTTAATTAAGGGAAGACTTAGACAATTAATGATGTATTTAATAAATAAATAAAATTTATTTATTTAATAATCATGAAGAATACAAAGACATGAATTAATTAAACAATTATAAATTATTTAATTAAAAGTCGAATATGGACCAAGGACAATTAAATGTATTAATTATGCTAGGATGAAAGTGGTAAAAATGAAGCTTGCAGGCCTAGGTCATTTTTAGGTGTCTACAAATACCATTTGTCATTTGTGAGATATTGTTTCATATAAAAATATAGTTCGCCAAAATGAAACAATAAGATGATGAACCACAATTTTTTGCTATAAAACATATAATTATGTGGAAGATATGATGCAAATAGCAATAAGAAAATACTCCTAACTATTATAACAAAAATGAGGAAAGTTTTGAGAGGTTGAAACAATGTGTACCATACTAAAAAATTGTTAACTTGAGGTCACTAAGGACTCATTCACCCAAAGTGGCTAATGGGTCCCTGTTAGGGTTTCTAAAAACTAAAATTTGGGTTTTTTTCTTCAATCTCTAGACTTTTAGGTCCTCAATGCTCAGCTCTTGAAATTCTAAAACAAATTTTGTAGCTTCATTTTCATGATCTTGCAATGTAGATGAAAAATTTGCAACTTTTCAACTTTGACCATTTTGCTTCAATCTTGTTCTTCACTTGATCTTTAATCTAGAAACCTACAAACATTCATCTAAGAGGAGAAAAGCTTGTTTATTGTTAGAGAATAGGGGTTTTCCTTGGTCAAACTCTATTTAGGTAATTAAACTTTGCGATGAAACAATGAAGCATGAACATGAAACATGAAACATGATGATACCTTGGATGAAGTCTTGGAATGTAAATCTACAAACTAACATGAAGTGGCCATGTAGAATATAGATCTTGATCTTGAATTGGATGTGAAAAAATGCTTTCAAATGGATCTTCAATACTACATCAACACACTAGCTCAATAACATGCTTGATGCACTATGGCTTTGAAATGATGATATGATCTTCAATTTCTGCAATAAAAATTTGATAATATGCCCTTGAATGTCCTTGAAATGATCTATAATTATCTAACTCTTGAATGCTTGGATGCTTGTAAACTTGCTAGTTCGCTTAGAATGGAACTATGGGAATTAACCTTATATTTATACAAAAATTAAGGTTTCACCCCAAAATTCAAATAATCCAAGCTAACATTAGATCTAGGATCCAAAATCATTAAAATCCCACCACAAATAAGTTTGAAAAGGGGTGTCTGAGGTAAGGAGGACCCATTCTCCCAAAGTGGAAAATGGGTCCTTGCACAATCTTCTAGGAACAAGCTTTAGGGATGTGAAATAATATTAAAAACCCACCTCAAATATGTTAAAAAAGGGTGTCATATGTAAGGAGGACCCATTCACCCATAGTGGCGAATGGGTCCTATCATAGTTTTGTAGGACTCCAACTTTTCCAATTTAAATGTTATGCAATATCATTAATGAGTGTCGAGATAGATCCTTCAAAAAAAGTAATTAATAAGGATTCAATTTGAATTAAAAGGGCCAATTAAGCTCAATTTACCTCAATTAATTAATAAATAACTAGGTTAGTGTGAAATTGTAAGAAAAAACTTTACAACACCCTAAATAAGGCACAATTAAGTGCATTTTATCATTAATTATTAATTCCCAAAGTAAGCATGAAAAAGGGTTACTTTTTTCGACACTACATTTTCCCCCCACTTTAGTGAGACTTTGACCCCATGACAAACTCACACTAAAGTAGAAATTCAAGATGCTTAAGTATGCAAAAATAACAAAGATACATATTCATACCCTATCAAAGACCAAAAAGAGTAAAGTAAAATAAAGGATCAAGCACAATCATTCCAACACAATGTGAAACGTGGTTGTTTGTCTGAGAAAAATGATCAAGCTTCGATGGTCCAATGTGATGTGGAACACATCTAGGATTTTTTTTGTAACATGCACACTCACTTTGGGGTAGTGGAACCTCTAGTCATCCACTAGGTGAGTTATCCCAATGAGGTGGAAAATGAGACAATCATATTAGCCTCCCATACCATACTAAAATTATCCTCCTAACAACTTTGATAAGGAACCACAATTTTATGTTTTTATTAATGCTTTTGAATGTTATGTCCATAGACATTAGTTAAAGGGGATTTTACTTCATTCGTGTAAGGTATTCTTCTTAGGGAAAATCATGCCTAATGTCTCCAAGAGAGGACAGGTCAGGAATATCAAATCACCACTTATTGGATGCCCTGTTCACATCATGCCACTAAGAAAAACATGCCATGAAATATGCAAAATGTTGAAAGATTTCATCAATATATGCCCCCATTTTAAAGCGGTTGCTAACACCATTGTTGTGAGAAACTGCTTCAAAGTAGCCATTTTTTTCTCTGAAGACATGAGAGCTTGATGTACAAGCATCCTTGGTTCTTTGTAATCCTACATCAACCAAAAAAATATTTTCATTTAAGTTTTTTTCTTGTTTAGTTCTTGTTTGGTTTAAGTTGGTAGATTTAGTATTTCATCATATTTTCTCACCAAACCCTACAAATCTATGTTTTCATTATGGACATGTTCATTTTCCCTTATTCCAAGATTTCTAAATGATTGGATCTTCTTCTAGCAAGTTATTACTTCCAGATTAAGTGATAGTTTTGTAGAACATGGTGGCAGAATAGTTTTGAGCCTAACAACTAGTTTTGTCTCTTGCAGATCCTTGTGGTGTGTTATGAATTGTTCCATGGAGTGTCCCCAACCTTAATTTAGGTCCACACTTCATCCTATGCACCTGTTGAGGAGAAATTGAAATTTAAGGCTGACCTATTTCATGCACACGTTATGTTTCCTTCATCAGATATTGTAATGATCTTTGGTTGACGCGAAGGATTCTAGATCTTAGGATGTGATATCAATCATTGTAATAGATCATTAGGAGGGTAGTTAGTGAATGAATATTGAATTTTATATGTAATATTTCAGCTCGTATTAAGGACCCTATAGGAATACTATATTTCAAGCATGTGGTATCAGGCTTGTGAGCCTAATCTATGAACCCAGATGTTGTCAGCTGATTGTAACTAAAATTTTTGGTAATATGAATGTTTGAATCTACATTTACCTCCATATTCTATGTGGCTTCTATTGTGTAACTCTTGCAGCACAGTCTAGACTTTTCTCTTTGAGGACCCTCCTACCATGACTGCACTGAAAAATTGGTATCAAAGCGAGATTCATTCCATGAGAGATCATTAGAGTTTTCATAGTCATGTTGAAGATTTGTTATGCAGTGGCAAACTGAGGATCTAACCTACAGCTATAGAGGAATTGTGTAAAGATGGCGAGAAGAAGAAATGATAGAGGAAATGGAGCATGTAGAAATGTAGACCCAACTATAACGGAGATGTTGAGAGGAATTACTAGTAGATTAGAAGTAGTTGAAATGACCTAGAGGAGAGTTCAACCAGTTGATGATGTGAGTGATGAAGAGGTAGAAGAACAAGAAGAAGAGGAAAGAAAAAATCAACCTAGCCTAGATCAACAAGAAGAGGGGTTCATAAGAGCCCTAACTAGAGTAAATACTAAACCACATTTCAATCCACTAGATTATAGTGGTAAGCTAGATTTAGATGAATTGCTTGATTGGATAATGGAGATGGAGAAGTATTTTGATTTTGAAGGTACCGCCAAAAAAAAGAAGGTGAATTTTTCTTGTACAAAGTTGAAAGGACATGCATCACTTTGGTGGGAACATTTGTAGATAGATAGGAAAAGAAGAGGAAAGGAGAAGATAAAATCATGGGATTAGATGGTGAATAAGTTAAAGAAGAAGTTTATGCACGTAGACTATCAGATCAATTTGTTATGAAAGTTGTAGAATTTGAAGTAGGAGTCAAGTGTGAAAAAGTATACTAAGGAGTTCTACCATTTGAATATTAGATCTGAAAATTTGGAGGATGAGGTTGAGTAAGTAGCCAAATATGTGAATGGATTGAAGCTATCTATACAAGAGGATATCATTTTGATCAAGTTGCTGAGTGTGGAAGAGGCATATTAATGTTCCCTAAAAGAAGAGACACTAAATAAAAGACATGAGAAAAGACATAGAGGAAGAGGTAGAAGATTTCAAAGAGGAAGAACTTTTACCAGAGGAGGAAGAGGATCTTTTTTAGATTAGTATAAAGATAAGGAAGTCAATAAGAATGATAATTCATACCATAGAGATGATGGAATCTCTTACCAGATAGGAGGATATGGTGGTTACTAGAATGAGGGTTATAGAAAAGATGATAGAGGATAGGAGAAAAGAGTATTCATGGGAACTTGTTTTAAGTGTGGTGGAGAAGGACATAGAGTATATGAATGTAATCATGGAGACAAAAGAAGAAATTTAAAGAATAGTAGAAGAACATCCTTTGCTAAGGAGGATCATGTTGCATCATCTAATAAACCAAAAGAGAGAGCAATGTTGGTGAAAAAAAGAGTATTATGTCAAAGTGAGATGGAGCAACAACCGTTGCAGAGAAAGAATTTGTTTTGGACCAGATGCAAGGTAGCTGGTAAATGTTGTAGAGTGATTGTTGATAGTGGAAGCTTTGAGAACCTAGTTTCTAAAGAAATGATGACCAATTGAAGCTGAAGAGATTGAAACACCTAAAGCCCTATTAGATAGCATGGATTCAAGATGAGCATAAGGTATTGGTAAGTGAACAATGTTTGGTGAAATTAAAGATAGGAAATTATCATGATGAAGTTTTGTGTGATATAATGCCTATGGATGTATGCCATGTTTTGTTGGGAAGGCCTTGGAAATATGATACACAAGCTATTCATGATGGAAAGAAGAACGCATATACCATTGTTGTTAATGGGATGAAGAAAATTTTGTTTCCATTGGAGGATGTTCCTAAAGTTGAGGTTTGTATGAATGCTAGAATTTGTTTGGTTGATGGAAGGATATTTCTGGATGGATTGAGACATGAGAACATGTGCTATTCCTTGGTTCTAAAGAACGCTGAAAACTTGAAGCATGTAGAAGAACAACCGAAGGAGATAAAGGAGTTGCTAGCAAAATATAAAGGTATCATTTTAGATAGTGTACCTAATGGATTTCCACCTATGAGGAGTATTATTCATTGCATGGATCTAATTCCTAGAGCTAGTTTTCCTAATACAGCAACACACTGGATGACATTGAAAGAGAATGAAGAGTTGAATAGACAAGTACAAGAGTTGTTGAGGAAGGGTTTGATTAGAGAAAGCTTAAGTCCTTGTTCAATACCTATTGTGCTAGCACCTAAGAAGGATGGATAATGGAGGACGTGTACTAACTCTAGAGCCATAAGCAAAATCACAATAAAGTATAGATTTCCTTTTCACTAGATGGATAACATTATGGATTGTTTGAGTGAAGCTAAATACTGATAGATTTGAAGAGTGGATATCATTAGATCATAATCGGAGAGGGAGATGAGTGGAAGACAACGTTAAAGACACATGAAGGATTGTATGACTGGTTGGTGATTCCTTTTGGACTAACAAATGCATCAAGTACTTTCATGAGGCTGATGAATGAGGTATTAAAGAAATTATTAGATAATTTTGTGATTGTCTATTTGTATCACGTCTTAATTTTTAGTAAAACTAGAGAATAAAATTTGTTGTATATAAGACAAGTTTTGCAGAGATTGAGAGAAGAGCAGTTGTTGATTAGCATTAAGAAGTGTAG
>VDFB02022804.1:0-18392 GCA_007258455.2 Sequoia sempervirens | reverse complement strand
TTTCATTCCATGCATTAAACATATCCTAAGAAGGCCAGTCATGCGCTAAGACATTTTCCACATTCTCCAAGTTTTGATGATACATGGCATCAAGTAAAGCATTGGCCTCTCTAGAAAAAGTTTTCATTGTTTGTTCCACATCAAATATCCTATCTAAATAGGAATCAAACTAATTTAAATCAAGTTTTTCATCTTTGTAAATCAAATGGAGGAGAGTAGGAATTACAATATTAAAACTATCCTTCAATTTCTCTAGGGTCTTCAACTCCTCATTATCTTCTATCAAGCAGGGTACAACCCTTTTGTCAACATTTATGACATAGTTGATTTATTCTCATGAAGTTACAATTATACTTTTCAAATACCATTTATGATTTTGTTCCATCTTGATAATCTCAAAAGTAAGATAGATACTAGGTGGGCAATCAGATGTGTGTAAAAATCCCTTATACATACCTTCCAAAGATGAAAATATAGGATTCCATTGTTCAAATATACATTTGAGGTACTTTTGATCCCCACTTATTTTGGTAATGGAATTTCTCAAATTAAAATATGACACAATGTTTTTTATTTTTCATCCTTCTTAAGGTTTTAGACAATCTATGTTGTAGGACGCATGTTCCAATGCACATATTCTCCTTTTATTGATTATGATAAGCATTCTTCAACTGTTTTTCCAACATTTGTACCTTTTGTTTAAGCTTTGTGCTTTCAATCATCACATGAGAAGGGGGAACTATATAAGAGTAGCCTGCTTCCTACACAATTTTAAGACGCGATATTTTTTGAGCCAATGGCTATGTGTAGGATCATGGCAGGCCAAAAAGTGGTGACATGATGGGTATGTGTAGTGTATGTGGCTGATGAATTTTAACCAAAAATTGATGAAAGGAAAAGGGTTTTTAAAGGAGATTCTCAACTTTCCACCAATATAAATTATACTTTTACTTTGAATTTAATAATAAATAATTATTATTCATTTCTATTTGAATTACAACTAAAGTCATGATTGATGTGATAATTGAAAAACATCTTATAAATTTTCAAATGGTATCACATTTTTGAATTTGAAACATGTGTCACATTCTATGCTTCACATACTATAGGATTAAAATAATATACTTCATGGAAGTTTGACCAAGTTAAGGTGGTCAAACATATGAGCTTTTTTTAAAGTTGTAATAAAAAATCATAATTAATTATTTGTTTGGAAAAAATTACAAAAAAAAAATGGATCACATTAGGACATGACTCCTCTAATTCTTATATGTAAAATCTTATTAAAAAAATATTATCATTCTTATTGTGGTTAGGATGGTCGCATTGCATTAATTCCTATTTATTTTTTCCCTAAAATTTAAGTGCTAATGCATTGAAATTTGAAATTTTCACTCAAATAGATTTTATTTAAAAAAATAACAAAACCTAGTAGTTTAGAAACTACATTAAATTTTCTATAGATTCTATTGTTACATATTTTGAAATAATATAGGATATTTATTCAATTTTTTTATGTCAAGTTGCTCTATCTCTGATTTTTTTTTGAATTTTTGCCACTTATGGGGGCCTATTTTCTCCATGATGATCCAACACATACTCCAATAATATATTTTATTGATTCTAAGCTTCCATGAGATCATTATGTTCCTTCCAAATTTTATTAATTCTACCTTTCAACCTTCAATTAGTTTCTTCATTAATGTAATATCTCGTTATGCAACCCCGAAGTGTAAGAGCCAAAAGAAAACAAGATAATTTTTTTTTTTTGAAAACATACATAATGAATTACACAAAAAAGTATTTTACAATACAATAAATCGACAACTTACATGGCCAAGCATGGCCGAACACAACCCAAAGGAGATGACTAATCCACCCTCCAGAGAAAAATCCAAACAGGAGCAAACACAATAGCTCCAGAAACTTGCTCCTAAACTTCCAGCTCTAGAAGTTCCAGCTATAGAAGTTTCAACTATAGAACTTCCAGCTACGGAAGTTCCAGCTACAAAACCTCCATCTAGGAACTTCCAATTATAGAAGTTCCTACTACGAAACTTTCAGCTACAGAACTTCTAGCTACATTAGCTTCAGCTATGGAAGATCCAGCTACAAAACTTCCTATTCTGGAACCTCTGCTCTAGAACTTCTTGCTCTGGAACATACAGCTACGGAAGTTCCAGCTATGGAACTTCTAGCAACAAAAATTCTAGCTACAGAACCTCTGCTCTGGAACTTCCTGCTATGCTTCAGAACCTTTGGCAGCACTACTCTGAAACTTTTGTATTGCTCTGGAACCTTAGTAGCATTGCTCTAGAACTTTAACAGTGCTGCTCTGGAACCTTCAACAATGCTCCAGAACTTTAACAGTGCTACTTTGGAACCTTCAGCACTACTCCAAAACCTTTAGCGCTACTTTGGAACCTTAACAACATTGCTCTGGAACTTTCAATGCTACTCCAGAACTATAGCAAGAACAACATGGAATGAAAATAGAAAGTGACGATCCTCTGAAACTTTTGCAGCCACAACATAAAACCTTAACAAAAGGCTGTGTTTCTCTAGAACTTTAGCAGACTAAAAGATGAAGGAAAATATAACCAAGATCTAATTTTTTGCATAAGGACTTTTGAAGGAAACCTATAAAATAATTATCATCATAATGAAAGCAAGTCTGATACCAACACCGGAACTCATAAACCAAATATAAATCATCTCATTTCTTCTCATTAATCTATATGATTTTATCTTCTCTTTCAAAGAGTACAATATACATAAATGAATGTACATGAATAAAAAGGCATAGCTATGAAATAAAATACATCAACATATAAGACGAGTACAAGAGGGATCAACTTCAACTAGTGCTCCAATAACCTGTACACCGGTCCACAATGGTGGTGGCAACGCCTCCCTACCATGTGGACTCAAAAGAGGCCACCCCATCATGCTTGAAGGTAGTCACAAGGCCCAAGTAGAAACGCAAGGCAAGGGTAACATATAGCCAAGTACACTCACATCTGACACAAAGCAAACACGAAATACAATGCATTAAAGATGAATTCACATCATGAAGACATTCATACAAAAGCATGTCAGGTACTACTCATGAATACTGAGGTATAGGGTACAAGAGTACAAACTAGAAAAAATGACATCATGTGTGCTTGAAGGGATGGCACCACACAAAAATAAGTACATCTCTCCTACAGACTAGGAAACTCAATCATGCCCGCATCAACTCCCTACAAACGAATAGGCCTTCTCATTTTAAAAAATGAGGAATCCATAACAAGAGTGAAATAGAAGAAAATCCACAAAATCCATCATAAAATATTTTTAAAACATTCAAACAAACATTGATGCTAATCATTCAGATGGCTGATTTCAATCATGAAACAGAGACATAAATATTACATAAAAATTCAGAGTGCCCGGATTAAAATTCTAAAACTGACCCAATTCGTATTTTGGTGTTCCAAGTTGGAATCCACCTTCAATTTTCAATTTTAAGACCCATAATGAGGTGATGTACTAGAAAACATCATTTAAGACAAGGCTGGGCAAAAACATGAAAAATAAAAGTGTCCGGATTAAAAATCGAACAAAGACCCAATTCATATTTCAACATTTCTACATGGAATCAAATTTTATTTTGCATTTATAAAAAATGGTTAAAGAGAAGCATAAAAAAATGTCATTTAGAAGAAGGCACGAATTTTTCCCAAAAATGAAAGTGTCCAGAATAAAAATCTGCTGAAGACCCAATTGAGATCTTGGCATTTCTACTTGGCTTCCATATTTGTTTTGTGTTTTTAATAGGTTGTAAAAGAGCAGCAATGAAAAATGTTTTACCAAGCAACATAATTTTTGGCCAAAAAGGAAAGTGTTCAAAATGCGTTTTGGACTCCAACCCTGATGATATTTTAGGCATTTTAAGTGAATCCCAAGATTGGATTTTAGTCTAAAGTGGGAGGGTTGAATAGATTTATAAAAATCTCATATTTCCCAAAAAAAAGAAAGAATAACTAGGTTGAAAAGAAAACTCAACTCAAAAGCCATGAAAACACCCAGTGCAGCAAATTAAAAATACCCACATACATTTATAACTCATAAATTCAAGAAATATCTAGAAGAATACCTCTAATTTCTGCCCAAATTTTGAATTGAAAAATTGCTCTCCTTGCAAGGCATGACTAGATTCCAAAATGGAGCAACCAAACAACATAGCCATGTTGAACATCTGGAGCCAATGCCCAGAAATTTCTTCTCAAAAATTCTCCATGATTCTTCCTCACTCAGCTGACCCAATTGTGGGGTTTTCTCCTCTTTCCCCAAAATCAAAAATTTCTTCTCCCCAAAGATAACCCCCTCTGAATAAAAGAATAAAAAAATAAATGTATTGAAAACAAGACTTCCCCCCTTATTTTAAAATTTATCCCCAAAACAATAAAAATAAAATGAGGCATTTAAATAAAACAAACTATTAAAGCCTCCCAATACAATTAATAAAAATCACTAAGTATCCAACATTCCCTCTTTCATATAAAAATAATAATTTAGATCCAATCATCCAAACACACAAGGCTCCCCAAAAGGGGTTAATAAAATCATTTAAATAA
Organism: Sequoia sempervirens; assembly: GCA_007258455.2. Lineage (NCBI taxonomy): Eukaryota > Viridiplantae > Streptophyta > Pinopsida > Cupressales > Cupressaceae > Sequoia > Sequoia sempervirens. The sequence continues at coordinate 13,770 of VDFB02022804.1, read as the reverse complement.
AATATTTAAAACCTCAAGAAACTAACAATTCAAATCCCCAAGTAATTAACCACCATAAAATACCATATTTAAAGCATGAGGGGATACTAATGGATCCGATCAAAACAGTGTCAATCCAAATTAAATATATAAGAACACATAGAATATTAATGAAAACCAAAACCAAAAATCTCAGTAAAACATATCGGTAAACCACATATAATAGAAGGGTGCACTAGAACATATGACAGAAAGGTGCTCTAGAACATACAGCTGAAAGGTGCTTCATAACATGCAACAAAAAGGTGCTCTGGAAGTTACCGTTGGGTAACTGGATGACAAGACATCAACAAGGAAAAAACTACCCTAACAGGGTACAGTGGGCTAGGGTAGGGGAGATTTGACCTATGACTACCTCTAATAACCACCATCGGGGAATATGAGTATGCTTAGGCCTATGGATCCAGGCGGAGTTGATACTCAATACTTGCATCACTTCCAATTACACGTCAAAGTACATGTGCATATGCATATAGTCCATAGCAACATCAATCATTAGGAAGGGATTCATGACATCGTAATCCTCTCAAACATGAGTGTTATGACATCATCCCTTTCCTATCCATAATTATACATAAGCAATGATAACAATATATAAACATGTAATCCAAAATAATACTAATCATCAATGGCTAATCTCATTATAACAACATTTAACATTTAGAATACCAAATTAAAATCAAATGCTATCTTACCAGGCTAAAGTTAGAGAGGTGTTACGTTTAAACTTGGCAACATCTACCACTAATGCAAAAAATTCAGAGGTAGAGGTGTCAGACATCCTCTTTACAATCAAGCTCCCTTTTATACCCTTACCCTTCAATGCTTCAAAAATAATAGGCTTGTTTGTAGTTGGGGAAAGGGCCTAGATTGTAATGGCTTCCCAATGTTGTTTGAACCCTGATCCTTACAATTCTATCTCTACTTCTCCTTATGTGTTGAAAACTTCTCCTTCTTGTTTCCTAATAGCATCAAAGACAATTACATAAGAAATTTCCCATTCAAGGAACAATAGCAATCCACTATCTTCCACCATTCTTCACCCTTCATTAGGTGTAATGTTTTTTTAATTCAAAATTCATTTATTCCCTTACCTTTATAGCTACTTCATTATACTTTTCTCTAGGCACATTTGCTCATACTAACCGAAATCTATTAAGGTAATCCTCCCTTTTTGATCTCAAAAGAATCTCTTTAAACTACTGGTATTTTATAAAATCATCATCAAACATGAATTGTGAACATTCCAATTCCCTCACATCATTGAGATTATCTCTCCCCATAGTTGCGCCCAACCAAAACCTCTTTTAAATAAGGACAACAATATTTGGTCTTGGGGGAATGGCATATAATGTTGAATTTCATCTATGGTGATATGAATATATTCAATTTCATTTGGATTGGTGGTATTTTCAACCAATAATGGTAGTTGTTCAACTTTCATCCTATTTTGTGGTTTCTCTCTTGGGAGAGAAATAGAATCCACATTGATTGTTTGAGGAGAATGAGAGGGAGTGACCTGTGGTAGGTCTGATTGAACATTTTCTCTAATAATAGGCCTTTGAGGCTATGGCCTTCTGATAGAGAGGTTAGGCAAATGTCTAGGGCACTTTTCTAGTTTCTCTTCTAGGATAAGTGCCTTACCTATAACTCTATCCAAATTCTTCAACATTGCCTTAATCTTGGCAATTGGGTCAACAATATTAAAAAAATCCATGATAAACCTTATCTTTCATTATCTTGGTAGCCTCTACCTTCCTAAATGTAATCAATTTTTCCTTTCTATTTTTACCTCAAATTCATCTATTTAATTTCTTATTACATCTTTTTTGTCATCAAAGTGATGGTGAAAACCATACCTTCTGATACTTTTCTTGACCTTGTGTATGAAACATTTAGGGTCAAAATCCGTGACATTTAACTAAAATAACCTATATTCCCTAAGTATTTATTTCAGCCTATAAAATTTGTCTCTAGTAAAGTGAAATTTAAAAAGGTAGTAAAATAAGAAAAAAAATACACTTTCTTTTTTTTCCTTAAATGAAACTGATTAGTCTCATTTAATTTCCATATAATTTCCATGAATGCCTACCTAGGTGACACATATATAGGTAGCACATGGGGGACTTGATGGCACCCATATATTATAATAACAACTAATTTTTCATGCAGGTAAAATCTCCCCAATTATTTTGTACTCCTAACTCTGGCTTGCTCTTTTTAAGCCTAAGGAAACCCAAAATTTCCTTGTGCAATCTAACTCTAGGTAGACCCAAACTTACCATGACTTTTCATACAAAGCAATTCTAGAAAAAATGTACTCAGAATCACTACAATGTTATTCCCAAATATGGGTCCAACATTACACTAGGAGATCATTGACCTCTCTATCTTTCATGTTCAATTGTAAAAATCTTCTGAAGTGATATTTCCCTTTGTACAAAATAATATGGAAAAGGAGAGAATACCACATGAAATTCACCTTTGGCTCATTAACACATTTCCTTCTCTTAATGTCCACTAGTTCATTGTAAATAGCCTCAACTAAAAATATTGCATAGTGAAAGTCACTATTGACAAAAGGATGTTCTATATCAAAATCCATATACATAAGAGGTATCTCCATCTTTCTGTGTGCATCTTCTCCCAATAGCTAGCATAATTCCTAATATGTTCTTTTGAAATAGTATTCAAAAGACATGACATCAAAAGGCTCATGTGTGCTATCAAGTATTCTCAATGACTTTCCATAGAAGCTTTTATGTCTAAACCTAGGGAGCCATTTCAGTCTGAAGCTACTTCTATCTTGCTTGTATTTTATTCTAACAGAAGCAAGGTCTATAACCTTATATATGGCCACATTGAGTCTAAAACCCTCACAAATAAACTACCAGGTTATATCAATTAGAACACTTCCATCCAATGCACCAATAACTCTAATATTTTTATCATTCCAATGTAGGAACAATTCCCACCTAGTGACTGTGTCATCCTGGTACTTCAGCTCAATATCTCTATAATTTATGACTATGTATACCATCCCATCTATTGGATTAGGGCTGAGGTTATGTTGATGTTGAGGCATTTTTGAGGAACCTGAAAACATGGCAAAAATATCATCCTTAAAGGGTCTTTTAGATGTAGAGCCTGAGGGTTGTGTGTTTGATCAAATCATAATTCTAGAATAATTTAAAACTAATTTCTATAGTATTTTACAAAAAAAAAAAATCACCTAATTATAAGATTTAAGACTAACAATGATGAATTTTACCAAGAAGGGCATACCTATTTTTTATTTTTCAGAGCTTTACCTCAAGTTGATGTGGAATGAGAGCACCTCTATGGTCTTTGGTACTATTTTTGACCAAAAACATGAATTGTGTACTTATGAAGGAAATTATGAGCCATCATCCATGACATCAAAAATTACTTCTTGTTCATGCAAGTGCAGTTCATTCATCTTCCCATTTATCTATATTGAATGTGGGTCATCCATCTAGAAAAGGAATTACAAATCTCAAATTTCAATGATGATTAAAGCCTTGATTTTTTTATGAAAAGGATGCAACCATCCCCTTTTTCCAACAAAATTCTTGCATGTCTCACATGAGAATATTATCACATAGTGTCTTTCCACAGTTTCACAACCAAGAAAAAGACATGTCAGTATGGTCTCGTGAGCTTGCACAATCCTTTATTTTCCACCATGTGGCAACATTCCATGGAGCCTTGAAGTTCTTGAAGAGGACATAACCATCCCCTCTCTCTAACAGAATTCTCCCACGTCACACATGAGAATATCATCACACAATGTCCTTCTATGGTTGCATAATCAAGAAAAGGAAATTCTTCTATGGGCCCATAGACTTGTGGAATCCTTTATATTTTGTCATGTAATGAACATAAAACAATAAATTTACTGACAAGTAATTTTTTTAATTTTTATTTTATATCTTATTCAATCAAAGATTTTAACTTTAAGATTTAGATATACGAATGCCTTATCCACACACTATATAGAGTCTCAAAATGTAATAAAACTCCTACAACAAATCAAATTTCTGGCTTTTGATAACCCTACTACCTTACAATAATATTTTTGAAATCAACAAGTAAACAATATTATTAAACTACTTGAATAGAAGTAAATAATTCAAAATTGATACATTCCTAACATAAAAGGTGAAATGTGAACCAAAAGATAATCCTTGATTATATTGATTCAAGAGTAATAAGACAACAATGGAGGGAATGATAAGACTAATGTACACCATAAGGTATAATGCAATGAGCATTCAAGTCATTTTTCCTTATTACAAAGAAAAAAATTACAAAATTTCCTCTTTGAGTTTTAGATGAATCTACTATACAACTTAAGAATTACAAAAAATAAGAAGTAGAACCCCTTGAATGAGATTCGAAATTCCCTTTGATAGACACAATGGAAGTAACAAGAAAAAGGGCTCATTCAACTACCAAAATTAGTTCAAAATTTACAATGGACAATGGTGGTTGAAACAAATGGCAGCTGCTCCAAAAGTAGTTTGGAGGTCACCCACAACATCAAAGTTACCATATGGAAAAAGACCTTCAAACTTCCTTCCTTTGGTGGAATGGACATCTCTGACATTCCTTCTATGAAAAACCCACGTAGCAATTATATCTAGTGGTTTGGAATCAATTGAAATACAACTCAAGTTGCATCACCCTACTCTTCCATGTGTTCTACCTGCTCTACTAAGGTGTCAATGCTTAGTGGAAAAAAGATATTGACCTCCTCCAAATGTGCTCTATATTTATTTCCAATAAAAACATGCACTATGTGTGGAAAACTAACCAAACTATACTCCAATTTTATGAGTGCATCTATACTGGCATTTAACTAGTCAACATCAACTTCACCCTCCTTATTTATCTTAATATACATGGGAGTGAGGAGGTTGGAAAAATTTGATCTCCATTCTACACATGGTACCATTTCACACTCATTGACGAAAATAGGAGGCATGAGTAATTTGTTAAAGCTCTCAAAGGTATTAAGCTCACTTTTAATTAAATCTCTATATATATTGTGATGTCTCATCATGTCATCAAAAGCATTTTGATTCCTTCAAAATGTCAGTTATCAAGCTACCATAAAAATTTGAATTTCTAACTAGAAATATCAACAATTATACTCCCTAGGACCACTTTAGTTGTGTGCATTTCAATCTCATCCATATCTGGTTGTGAGAAGAGAAATCATCCTTCAATTGTGAATAAATATCCTACACCTTATCTACATAGGAGAGGATTCTATACATCCTATATCCCATTATTTTGTCCACCAAATCAAAGGTCTTCTTTGATGATGCTTCCTTTGGTGACCTGACCTCTAAGGTACTCTATCTTAGCTTTTCCTTGAGTTCCTTTATGTATGCCTTGAATTTATTTTTGTTATGCGAGGCCTAAGCATCCTCTATTTGTTTTAGAGGGGGAAATGACCACAAAATGTATTAATCCTTTGGTCAAGGTTTTGATTTCGGGAATTTACCTTGTCTAGATTAGCTTGCAACTTCCTAAAAGTTTCCTTTGTGATAATATCTTCATTGACTATTAAATAAGTTGCATGTGTATCACTTGTGTCTCCAACTCTCTTGAAAATAAGATTCCATGTAAGCTCATTTGGGTTGGATATGACCCGTGGCTTATTAGCCTCAAAGAAAATTGACTAGATAGCAAAGGTCTCTTATCCATGGGGGAATTTGGACCTAAAATATAGATCTTTAGCTTGTTATAACCTCAAAATTGGATCCTCACCTTTATTTTTCCTTATTAAATCAAAATAAATGGCTAAGGAATGTCCCAGCCTGGCAATAGTAGACATCTTTCCTTCTTCACTAACTCCCTTCCTCACCCACGAGTCATTCCATCCATCTCTTGCTTTAACCTTTTGCAAAACTCCTCAATGGCATCCTTTTGCTCCTACTCAGAGAAACTACATGTAGTGAGGGTTTCCCTAAACTCTTTTCCCTTGTTCTTGAGGACTAGGTCCCTGAACTGCTAGGTGTTGATGAATGCCTTGTCATTAAAAAACTCTTAGCTAGCCTTTTCCTTGACGTTATTAATGACATCCAAAGTAGTCTCAAAATTGATGATCGACCAATCATTTGTGAGCCTTTCAATAATAATCCTAGGATGAGGATGATACAGAGTGGAAGGACTAAAAAAAAGCACTTAAACATCTTTCAAACAAGATTTCAACAACACGACTACAAATATGAACAATTGTTCACACTAGGAAATGTGTTCTCAAGCATAAAACATGGGGGAAACATACCAAAGGAACTCCATTATCAATGGAAGCATTTAATATGGGATAATTTATGTATTCAAACCTATAACCACATCTTCTAGGGGTTCCCAAACATATATAGCCACAACCAAGCAATTCACATAGTGAAACAAGCAAATTAGGTAAGGCTACCACTAGGTGCATTTAAGGAAATGGTTTCAAACAAAGGTAATAAATGTTGGTCATGTGAATTAACAAATATTTTTATGCCCCTAACAATATTAAAACATGGTTTTACACCATTCCACCAATGACTAATGCATAAATTGTTCATAGCAACAAGGAACTAGGGTTATTTTGGTCTATTTACACATAGATGTGAGCATAGTACTATCATAAATATCTCCATAAAAAATGAAAACCGTGAATTTTTATTTAAAGGGTTTTTATAACATATCCAAACATAGATATTCACTATTTTTTGGAAAATTTAAGTAGTTAAAACAAAAGATGTGAAATTTGAATGGTTGTTGGAAACCCTAGGCAGGGTTCAGACCTGCACTCACCAAAATTACAATATCTTCCACAAAACATGATGAAATTATACCAATAAAAAAATAATTTGAAAGATAAGATAGTAATTTAACTTATCAAAGTGTGTTAAATACTTTACCCATCCATAATAGTCTATACCATGTGAATTATAGTCATTGCTAATAGAAAATTAAATAAAAAATGTACAAAATGTATTGGTTTCTCATTCAAAAATTGTCTCCAAAATTTTAGGTAGATGTTACAAGGCCTATTTATGATTTCCAAGTAATTTAAAACTGTAAAACTAACCAAAAACCTCTTAGTTAACTCTAATGAGAACTCTTGCATCCTTTTGGCAACTTTTTTGACAACATTGTGCAATTTTTGTAAGTTTTACAATATGACTCTAAAACACCATAGAACATCATGAAATGATTCCAAATGAATCAAAATGGTATCAAATGACTTTATTGACTCCAAAAAAACCAAAAAATAAAATTTATTAATTAGGACAACATTTTCCTCAAAAGGTTGCTTCAGGATGCCCCAGGATCATACTCCATAGAGAGAAAAAAAATTGATGCTCCTGCTGAAATGTTTCTTCCACTTTTTCCAATCATAAATAAAATTTGAAAAAAAAATTCTTCCACATGTGCCTTGTTTTGTTGCAATATTCATAATTTGGATTTTCTTCCCCCCATGCTTTTGTTGATTCTTTATAGTTTGCTACAAAATATATTTTATTATCTTCCTCTTTTGAGTTTGTTTGTTTCCTTCTTGTTCAATCATTTGTATTTAATTGATCAACGTATCCTTATGCTAGTTCATTACTTCAACTACTTCATATGTTGCACCTATAAATACATACTCACAAATATTGCTAGAAATAACATTTTGACTCTTAATGGACTCATTTTCTTCATCTTTTTCCTCTTCCATGGGTGCTTTGGCTCCTCCATCATCTTGATTTTTTTAATCTTTCTTCTCAATTTTTTCCTCTTTCATCTCTCCACAATTTCCTTTACTAGCCACTTCACCTTCTTGCTCATTAGCCAATGCCCAATATTTTCTTGAGATGCTTCCTCATCACACTATTATAATACAAGTTTAATATTTTTTTCAAACTCGTCCATTGTTTTATCAAACTATGCAACTTTTCTTATTCAGTTGTATTTTATCTTTCCCTTCTTTTTGAGGCTTCCTTTATTATCTTGCTACTACATATTATTGTCTTTGTGATACCTGTGGCATAGAAAATTTGATGCTCTTGGAGAAAGAGATAATTTCATGCTTAATTTGGACCTACTTTTGAGAGCTCTTGCATTAATCATTCTTGAAAACAACGTTTATAGGCCCCTAAGACCCATTATTTTTGATCTAGATGACCATTTCACTTGAAAATCATATAAATCACGACAAATAATACTTAATTCATTCATATCTCAAAAACCTACCTCTAAAAACCACAAGTGGGACCCATTTTTCACCTTGGGCGAATGAGTCCCCTCTAGTGGGACCCATTCGCCAATGGTGGAAAATGAGTCCCTTTTGGGGAAAATTTGAATTTTGAGTGAGAATTTCACCCGGGACTTAATTCAAATTTTTAGTGGATGTCAACCTCTTAGGTCTAAATAATGGAAAATTATGTATTGGTTCCTATAAATACACATTTTTAGGTCATTTTTCATGATATTTAGTCATTTTTACAAGAAAAAAATCAAGAGTCAAGTATTGAATATCTTTCATAAGAAGATTCATCAATATTTCTATAGCAAAGTTGAAGCTTTGCGACAACAAGATAGATTTTTTGCACTTCTTCATGCTCAATTCTCATTCAAGATCTTTGATTGCAAGGTGTTGATCATGGATTCCTATAGAGAATCATGGAGAAATCTAGGTGGAGGAGATGCAACTATCCATCAAATCAAGCCTAAAGAATTTTTTTCAAAGTGATTCCATCTTCCATTTTCACTCTATCTTTAGAATTAAGGTTTGCATATCATTAATTCACATTTAAAATGTTATAGGGTTTCTTGGATTGAAGTCTTGCATCATTCATGTTCTATTTAATCATCTTATTCTAGCACATTAGAATAGGGATTTGTCTTACTTTAGAGTTTCCTAGTCTTAGACATAGATAGGGAAAGGGTTTTATACAAACTTTATAAATCCAAGGTTTAACTACCAAATTAGGGGTTTTACCAAGGAAAACACCCCATTAGAAAAAAAAAATTTAAGTTGTTTTGTAGGAATTTTTGGAGATTCAAATCTAGGTTTCCATCAAGAAGTGTTGTGCAGGTGACAAAATGTAGATCTGAAACTTGAACTTTCAAAAAATAGAAAAAGGAATGATTTTCCATGGATGGTGAATGAGTCCCATTGGAGGTGTCTATCAGAGTAGAGTGCAAATTCTAGTAACCTTTTGGCAGAAATAGGTTTCTTGGTAGAAACCCTGGTCTAGGACTAATACACCTAAGATAGAAAATGAGTCCCAGTCAGTCAAAAAGTCAATATTTCTAGTTTTTCAGAGTATTTTCCAATCTCCATTAGGTTTACAGGTGCAAAAATTAAGTCTTTTGGCTTTTTGTTTTGTTCTATTTGCAATCTTATTCATATTTTTAGGTCTTTTGTAAACAACAATGTGTTTTCAAACACTTCATATTTCTTAAGCTTTGCATAACTAATCAATCCATTTTATTAGTATGTTGAATTTAGGTCATTTGGTTTAGGAATATTTTATTTTTACTTTCCTTAGTTTGAGTGAATCACCTAGATTTTGTTTGGGGTCTATCTCTCTCCTTTAGGTGAAAAACCCTAATTGAGCAAGAGAGTCATAACACCTTACCTACGTAAAAATCTATGGTTCATTTTGGTGAACCTACATATTGAACATTTTATTTTTGATTTCTATTGCATTTTCATCATTGGGACTACCTTGCATCACTATTATATTAGGTTTTCTAATTGTTTTTCCATCCTAGGGTTTACAAAATTACATTAGTGAAACTATCATATAGATGACATTATTGCATTTCAATTTATCAAATCATCACAAAATTATACATTTCCATTACTTCTATGTATTGTGCGGACTTGAAAACATAGAAAACATCCAAAAAAATTTGGGAAAATATCAAAAATACCCCTACTAGGACTCATTCACCACCCTGGGCGAATCATTCCCATTCCACATTTTGCATCACTATTTTTAGCATTTAATTGCTAGTTTTTTAGTTTATGTTTCCAGTAGTTTCTTTTCTATTTTAGTTCAGTTATTTTTTGTTATATTTAAATCATTGGCATAAGCATCATTTCCTTTCATTGAATTTATGGATATCATTAGATTTTTCCAAGTTTCATTCTCAGCATTAGTTCCTAGTCCTTTTAGATCAGATTCATCAAAAAATTAAAACAAAAAACCACAAACATCAAACCAAACGTTACATAAAACACTTCAATTTAAAAACACCATCTCATCCAAGCCTCTTAGTAGTGATGATTTAGACAAGTTAGATGAAGCCCTTCACGACTTCCTCTCACTCACTTCATCCACTAAGGCTTTCCATGAGAAGCCTAAACCAACTAACAATAACTTACCTCTCAAACCTTTTAGTCATTATGGCTTTGACATGTTAGATGAAGCCCTTCAAGACATCATCTTCCCCATGTCATCCACTAAGGTTTGTTGTGAGCAACCTAAAACAATGGATGTTAATGTGATTCAACCCCAACTCATTCTTTACCCACCTTCGCATAAAATTCACCCTTCAAATAAACATGAATTCACTCTTTACCGACCTAAAACTAATGTGTTGAAACAATCCAATAATACTATGGTTGCTCATTGAAACATAGATTTTTGGGAACCTAAATGCTTGCTCTAGCACTTCTAGGGTTTTTCACCTAAAAGGGGAGAGATTTAGGTCCAAAAATTCTTATGTAACACTCAAATTAGGATGTTTACAATGTGATATGATGTAAATGAACTGAACTAAATGCAATTGATTAATTTAAATGAACTAAAGTGAATGCAAAAGTGCAATTTAAGCTATGTTTGAAAACACGTTATGATATGCAAACAACTATGAAAATGAAGAAATTATATATAATAGAAGGTACAGGGGTAAATCTGAGTGCACCTAGATGAAGTAGGGTGATTTTGGAGTGTTTTGGATGCTAATGAAACTCACTAGTTTTCCATAGTGGGACTCATTCACCTAGGGTGGCAAATCAGTCCTCCTACTAATGAAACTATCGGGAGAGTCACAAACTAGTTTTCCACTAGTTTGTGACTCTTTTGCCACAAGTGGTGAATCAGTCCTCACCCAAATTTCTAAAAAGTAGGAGACAACTCTACAACACCAGATCTAGTAATGTCTGCTTATCGGGGTACTAAAGTCAAATCTGCATAAAATAGACATATAAGTCCCTCCAAGCTTGAATTTGACTTATGTTGACTTGAAGCACCAAGTTGACATGAAAATAAATCTTCAACACCTAATAACCTATCAAATATGCAAAAAAAAGTCTACAAACAAACAAGCACAAAGGGGAAAGTGATTAGGGTTAGTAAATAGGGGTTTACCTTGGTCAAACCCCACTTTTGGTAATTAAACCCTTGAAAAGATAATAAAATGCAAGAGAAAGATAAAGTAATGACATGCAAATGATATCAACTCGCCTAACTCTTAATCTTGTAATTCTGAAGTAATGTCAATGATAGCTTCAAAGTGCTTTAATTATTGATTTAAAAATGCTTGATTGCTTGAATGTATAGGTGGATAAGTGAACTTGATGAATGGGGGTTAAAATGAGATGAAAATCACTTATTTATACAATTCTTGTGCGTTACTATCCATTCATACCTCATCAGAGGCTGACATCAAGTGATTTCTAATCAAATCCCAAAAGGAAATTTGAAATATTTTTGATTTGGGGCCAAGGGAGACTCATTCACCACCCATAATGAATGGGTCTCACCTAGGACCTAAAAAAGTGTCTAGAATAATGTTGTATTTAATAGTATTTTTCAAGATAATATGCAAAAATACACTTAATTAAGTCATATGAGGGCATAAAAAGACAAAATAAAGCATGATAAAGGTGTAAATAGTGAAGATGTTCCTAGAAAAGTGTGAAGGCTTGTTACAAGAATTTAGAAAACTTCAAAATAGGAATTTTTGATGAGTGAAAAGGTGGTTTTTAGGTAAATTGTATTAAATAGATTCTAGAAGAATGCAAAATGTCTTACAACACTTCACAACACCTTCACAAGACATCATTCTTTCAGTTTTAGTACGTAAATAAGCATGTTCAAGCCATGTTACAACATAAAATTAAAGCAACATAGTTCCAACACAATGAAACAAGATCTAAAAGCTATGAAAATGACAAAGGGGCCATTTTTCTATGGTAAACTCATACATATAATACCTGAAACAATCTGAAACCACAACAACCAATCCCACCCTTTTTACCTTTACCTAATCTGCCTAATGCACCTTGTTTTCCCTGAAACAAAAAGGAGAATGATCTTGTTGAACAACTCAAGAATACTCCTACAAAGATCTCCCTTTGGGATTTACCTCAAAATTCACCAAATTATCACACCATCCTTTAGACAACATTGCAACACATAGTGGTTCCTTTTGGTACAACTACAAATGATGTGGTAGCTTTAATACATGGAATGAATAGAGTTAATGTAGACATTTCTTTTCATCAACAAGAGCTCCCTCCTTTAGAGCTACGAAAACAAAGTGAAGCCTTTATGATAATTTCTCAATTCAATTGAATAGGTAATAGAAGGACCCTCGTTGATAATGCTTCTACCCTTAATGTGTGTAGTGTGAATCTCCTCAATAGATTGTATGTTGACAAGTCATAAATAAAACTTGATTCCTTATCCATTTAGGCATTTGTAAATACACCAAATCAACCACTTGGTGTAATTTCTTTTCATATTACAGTAATAGTGGCTACTGTGAAAACTCCTATTCATGTCATGCCCTATGATCTTTCATATAATCTTCTTTTAGGAAGACCATGGATTCATGAGATGAATGTGGTTCCTTTGACCCTTTATCATATAATGAAATATGTCTATAACAACAAATTTTATCAAGTTGAAATAGACTCCAAGCCTAAAAGTTGCTTACAACTTGAGAAAAGAAGCACCGGTCCTTTGAACACATTAATTCCAACATCTCATATAGAACCTCATGAAATTGAAAAACAAGATGAGGAATCCATCTCTAAATTATTCGGTGATGATTGGGGATCCTTACAATTCACACCTTAATTTATGGGTGAATATATAATCACACAACAAGAGGATGAAAAACAAGAACAACCAATTGTTATGTCAACTCAGAATTCAGAAAAATCTTCTCAAACATCTATCTCCTCTACTTTGGAAGAAACTACAATGTACACAACAAATTTTGGATGAGATAGATCATCAACATTTGCCTAATCCAAAGGAAATGGAAAGAATTTATTGGAAAGGCTATGGACTTGTGAAACAATTGATATATACTGGAAAAGGATGTGGATAGAATGAACAAGTTATTCACATCCCTATATAACCTAACACACAAGAGACAAAAATTGGGTTGGGATATTCTTTTTCTAATACAATGAAAACCACTCAATGACCATCCTTAAATATCAACACTATTACATGTCAATGAAGACACAATCTCACAATAAAACTTCCTAAACTACTTGATATAGAAGTAACACCATCATGGGAGTACATTAAAAGTGATGAAGCTTTAAAAAAAATGTTAGGATTTTATGATAACACATTCTCTACTCCTCCCATGAAACAATTTACTTGTGGTATGATTAGTACCAAGCAAAAAAATAGTGATATTAATGAAGAACCCCATGATCCTAAAATTCCTAAATCTAATGCACTC